>CAUYQS010044887.1:0-32397 GCA_963574585.1 Otolemur crassicaudatus
CACCTGTGGTCCCAGCTACTTGGGAGGCTGAGGCAGGAGACTCGCTTGAGCCCAGGAGTTGGAGGTTGCTGTGAGCTGTGATGCCATGGCACTCTACCCAGGGGGATAGCTTGAGGCTCCATCTCAAAAAAAAAAAAAAAATTAGAAAAAGGTGGGGAAGGCTAGTGGCTTTTTTTTTAACTTACATATTTCTTTTTACTTATAACTTTAAACAAATTAAAAACATATACTTCGATACTGTTAAGGAAATCTATTTTAAACCACAGACCCAAAATGAATTACAAGGAGAGATAACCCATTTTTCGAGAAAACAACTGAGTCTCTGTGATGTAACTTGATCCTGTGGCTAAAAACAAATGGAGCATCACTTTGAATGTGTGTGCTATTGAGCCACAAGAATAAAGGAGTTTTAAAAATTAAGTAAGACCCATCGAAATATCTCAACTGGGAAAGCATTAACTGAAGAGCTAAAAATTAAATAACGGTGGGAAAATCTAGATCCAGTTCACTGGAGCCCTCGTCCGGGATGATAGTTGAACAGATATATCACTGATCCTTGGTGGTTTTTGTTTGTTTGATTTTGAGACAGTCTCACTGTGTCACCCTGGGTAGAGTGTGGTGGCATCATAGCTAAAAGCAACCTCAAACTTTTGGGCTCAAGTTGTCCACTTGCCTCAATCTCTAGAGTAGTTGGTACTATAGGTGTGTACCACCATCTCAGGCTAGTTTTTCTATTTTTAGTAGAGATGGGGTCTTGCTCTTGCTCAGGCTGGTCTCAAACTCCTGAGCTCAAACAATCTTCCTGCCTCAGCCTCCCAGAGCACTGTTGCTTGTTGAATGAAGAGGAAGTGAAGACCTGTACAACCAGAGGAGCGGAGCCATCAGCTTTTTTCCATCAGAGCCACCACTTCTTGTTGGCCAGCCAGTCTGCACACAGAGTCCCTGGGCTGACTCAGGACCTAACAGCTCCCTGCTTGCCCCAAGGCTGAGAGGAAGATTTACTTGCTGCCAGTGGCCTTACTAGTACATCAGGAAAAATACCTCCTCCCCTGCAGAGCAATTCCTTTCCTAGTAAGGAAAACTCAAGAAACACACATTTTAGGGGAAATGTCCTGAACTTATTAAAAGTATGCTTGTTAACAATGTAACCTAAACATCACAATGTAACCCTTGTGTTAGTTTGTAATAAAATAAAATAAATCATTGCCAAGATCAATGTCAGGAAGATCATCCCCCTATGTTTCATTCTAAGAGTTGGATTCAGCTCTTATATTTAAGTCTTTAATCCATTTCAAGTTAATCTTTCTGAGTGGTGGTTAAGATAGGATACAATGTCATTCCTTTGCATGTGGGTATCCAGTTTTTCCAGTGTCCTTTCTTTATTGTGTATTATTGGGACCCTCGTCCAAGAGTAGTTGGCCAGATGTGTGCATCTATTTCTAGGCTCTCAATTCTGTTTCACTGGTCTATGAGTTGTTTTAATACCAGTTTTGATTACTGTTTTAATTACTATAGGTTTGTAATACAAGGTGAAATCAGAGAGGAAAAAAAAGTATGTTTGTTACCAGAAAACATTTGCAAATATGTATGGGGATTTTTTGGTTGCAGCCGTCATTGTTGTTTGGTGGGCCCAGGCTGGATTCGAACCTGCCAGCTCAGGTATATGTGGCCGGTGCCTTAGTCGCTTGAGCCACAGGTACCGAGCCATGTATGGGGATTTTTGTATGTGTGTCTATCTGTGTGTGCATGCAGGTGCATTTGACACACACTTACTCCTCACAATCGTTTTTCATTATATGTTGCTGCTCACCCTCTGTGGGGGCATATGCTACACGTCCTCCCTTTTAACACTAGACTGTGGCTCTTATTTTTCTTTTTCCCTCTTTCCAGGTGCAGCTCATCCACTATAACCATGAGCTATACACAAATGTCACAGAAGCTGCAAAGAGTCCTAACGGATTGGTGGTAGTTTCTATATTTATCAAAGTAAGTCTCTTGCGTTTCCTCATTCTTCTCTTCCCACCATCCCCACCCCAATCAGAATATGACTTAAAAGTCTCTGTTGGAGTTCGAAATAGTCAAAGAGGTAATGCCCATCGATGTCATGCCTAAGAAAAGCTTTTACATACATGTGACTTAGGAGAAATGAGGTCCCCTGTTGGGGGGACCAAAAACAATGAGCTCCGTCTTGGAGCATCAGGGCTGAGAACTCAGGTACCTTCTATTCTAGAAAGAAAAAGAGTGCTAGATCCATGCACAGGATTCAGCACCTGCCTGGTGCAGCAGGACCAGAGGCATGTAATCCTGCCCACCAGGATGGAATGCTTGTTTATTACTCAGCTACCCCTCAGACAGGCAAAGGAAAGGCAAGATGTCCCCCCCTTCCTGGCTTCTCCACAATGGCTCCCAGCTTCAGCTTCCTCTCTCACTCATAAACGTCCCAGAGAAATAACGCAGAGGTCACCTGCACTGACTTTGGGAGGTCTTAAGGAGGCTCTGAATCTCCTAATGGTCAACAGCAGTAGCATAAAATCTCCAACCAAGCAAATTCCAATTTGTTTAAAAAAAATAATAATTACCTTTGACAGATGTAGAGTGAAGCAGATATGAAACTATTTTGAAAAATAAAAACCAAAAATGAAAAGAAATTGCCTTTCCAATTGGAAAAAAATTAAAACATCGGCCATGGGTGGCAGTTCCAAAAGGTGGCAGTCACTATGCTAGACCCAGGAGAAGTTTTGACAAGGTGCCCCAACCAGAACTTGGAATTTGATAAAGATGATCAATAGGACCTGGCCTTGGCCTCCAGGGAATTCCAACAGAGCCCTGGTGGTGGCATCATCGTTGCTCAGGAGGTCCTACTCTCTCCCCCTGTCCAACAGGTGTGTGGCCCTTCCTGGACATGCTCGGCAGACCCCACACCATCTCCTCACCAGGTCAGCTCAGGGCAGAGCTATCTCTGGGCAGGATCTGGGCAGGCATATCCATGACAATCCCAAACTCTTCTAGTTTTTCAGTAGCAAAGAGATGAAGGAATATTTGTCCAAAGAAGCAGATTTTTAGGCTTTTGTGCCTTCTTGGCACTTGACCTCTCAAAGGACATTTGTCCTCACACAGATCTATCTGGTCCCTTCTCTGCATCTCTTGGCATCACCACAAACTCTGGAATGACAGATTTCTGAATGCTACGCACTAGGATATGTACTTGACAGCTATGTTTTCTTTTAACTTATGGACTGGGCGTAAGTGTCCACATCCTACAGCTAAGAAGCATGGCCCAGAGAACCCTTGACGTTCCCAAGTTCATGTGGTTCATAAGAGCCCAGCAGAAGAGGGATCTGGTCTTACTTGATTTTAATACTCTTGATTTTATTCCCCACTCTCCACCTCCCCAACATAACTGGAGGAAAGCCACTGAGGGCAAGAGAAGAGAAAACAGCATTTCAAAACTTCCTCCCTACCCCCATGCTGCTCACAAACAGAGAGCAGATTCCCCTATCCCCAGTCATGAATTGGTGTGTCACCCTGGGCCATGCTCCTTGTTGTGCAGCTTGCAGATACGTCACAATATTGTCCCTAGAGTCCAAGAGCTCAACCTGCCTGAAGCAAACACTTCCACGAGTAACTCCTATAGACTAAACCAAAGGTTGCTGTCCTCTGGAGGGTGTCTCCATCCTGGCCCCTGACTTCATCTCACTGTGCTCAAAGCTCCCAAGTCAGCGAGTGCCATCTTGGAAGTGCAGGCAGGTTACGTACAGCTGAAAGAGTGATGGGTACATGCTAGGAAGCCAGCTCCCTCGACAGCAAGCTAATGCGTGTTTCACAAGGTCTACGGAAACGTTTGCTCCCCCTGTGATCACAACTAACAGCCAGGGTTTCTGGGTCCTGGCTACTTCCCTGCTGGCTGTTGGGAGGGACTTATAGACCTTGGAGGCTCTAAGGTCAGTGAAGGGACAGCAGCTAGCTCCTGCATTTTCTCAGGCCAGTTTGGCTCTCTGGGACACCTCTATTCTTTCCCTGAGCTCACCCGAAGCTTCCTGGCTAGATCTCAAACCACAATGTTTCTATCTTTATTCCACATCAACTCCCCAGCGAGTTGTCCAAGCTGTGACTTACCTTTTCCCCATCTCAAAACACTGATTGAGCACAGGATCCAGGCCAGCCCTCTGCCAGGCACTGGTACCCGAAGTGAAGTGAGCAAAGCCCAGAGTCTCTCAGCGTGTGCAGCCTCTCAGTTGTCCTCCCCTCCTCACTTCCCTGCAGAGAAGGCAAGAACAGGAGATGAGACGCCCCACATCCAGCGACCTTAGGCCCAGAGATATTACCCTGGCCAAAAGCTGAGCCATAGAAAGTTTGGAGTTAGTGTTTGAAAAGAGACCTGTTTATCGGTTGGTTTTATTTATCTCTGTCCTCCACTAATTCCCCTTCCACAGGGAACTGGGATTTGGCTATAATCGCTGCTCAATCATACACCATTAACTTCCCACTGAAGCTCACTTATACCAAGCACACATTTCACCCACGCACCCAACACACTAGAGCCCACAAATCATCTGTGTGCACACTGGAAATTTTTCAATTATGTTTAATCAGCTGAACAGAGGCTGGTCCCGAGATGAGTGCTGCCCAGACTCAGCAGGTACCGGGATCCCAAGGCACCCAGTGATCAAGGTGTGAGGCCGATTCCCTATCTGCCAGGACAGTATATTTTTGGCCAAACTTCTTTTGAGGGTACATCAGCACAGACAGGAAGCTTTGAGCTGTCTTTTAAATGGCTGCAGAGGGTGTCAGTGTAACAGCTGAATTTAGCACTCCGGTTTCCAGGAAGCAACAGTGTTTGCTGTGGGACTTTTCTCCATCTTGGGGTGGACTCTCTTATCTCCATCGGGCATTGTCACTCACCAAGCTCCCCTTGGTGTGCATCTCACCACAACACGCCCAGGAAACTGTGCACAAAGAGAGACAGATGGAGAGAAAATAAACAGTCTGTGCTTTCTCTAAGCTAAAATTACCTATTGCTTATCTAATAATAATAATCATCTGCTGCAATTTTTCCAACCCTCAGAATAAATCAGATTTAAAATGTTGATGTGTCACAACATCCGATTAGCCGCTGAGGCATAAATTACAGAGCAGAGCTAAGCAAGGTAGGAAAGAAACGACTAGGATAAAAATGGTACCTCAGAAAAGGCAGAGTTTGGAAAAATGGAGTTGTTAAGAAAATCCTCTTTCTTGGGGGGAGGGGGCCGCATCACAATCTCCTAAATGGTGGTTCCCTGGCGTAAGCCCCCTGAAGCTTGGCTGCTTCTCCCAGAGAAAGAATTTGGAAATATAAGAACTTAGGCATAAAATAGCAACTGATCCTTGAACATCTGGTACAATGTTTGGCCTATAATAGGCACTCTGCCAACGTTTATTGGATGGATGGATGAATGGATGGTTGGTTGAATGGCATCGAATCAATTCATGTAATAATGAGCAGTGATATACAGTAGAATCTCTGTAAGCTGACCACCTAAGGACTGGAACAAAGTGGTCGATATAAGGAACTTCCATTGAGTACATGGTAGATGTCCAGACTCTGAAAATTAGGTCAACTTAAGGAGGTGGTCAACGTAGGGAAGTGGTCAACTATGGAGATTCTATTGTAATAAGTTACTATCTGACATGTTAGAGCTTTTTCCCATCTCCTGATGCCTCTATCCTGGGTACTCGTTCTCCCTCACTCTGCCTACATAAACAACCCTTTCCTCCCATGCCACTGCTTCCTTTCCCCCTGCTTACAACCCTTGAACGGTTCCTTATTCCTAAAGTTTAAAGGTCCTAACATGACATTCAAAGCCAACATGGTCTTGGCTCTGCCTGCCTCTCTCGGCTCACCTCCACCCTTCCACACTCCCTCACTCCCTCTACACTGAAATACTTACATGAGCCTATGTGTCTGCTTCTCACTCCCCGGTGTCTGTGTATACACAGATCCTCTGTAGGGATGTTTTTTCTTGACTTTCTTCCTTCTCTATACTCTACCACCAAAACACTTGGCTAATGTCTACCCATCTCCTCAGCTCCCCAGGTGGCAGGGGGTATTCCTCTAACAGCGTTACCCCTGTGACTCTATCATCACACGCTTCACATGAGATCAGAATCATTTTTTACTTACCTTTCTTCTTTAGACTGGGAGTTTTTTGAGGGTTGTTGAGTCTGTCTCGGATCTCTGAATTTCCAGCCATCATAGTGTTTGGTACATGGTAGGGACTCCGTAAATATGAATGAACGAGGGACTATGATGTGGGGCCAGTGTTCCTCCTGCGAGAGTGATGCCTTGTCATTAATATTTTCTTTCTCTTCTAGGTTTCTGATTCATCAAATCCATTTCTTAATCGAATGCTCAACAGAGATACCATCACAAGAATAACCTATAAAAGTAAGTTTGGTTCAATTTCTCATACAGCAACTATTCTATAAAGGCAGGAAGCCAGAACTAGTGATCTCTGTGGGCCCCTTTCAGCTTCATGATCCTGAAATTCTGTGGAAAGTCACTCTGGAGAGTCAGGGTTAGCTAAGCAGCAGCTCATTTCAAACAGAAGTCCCAGGGATGCCATTGTCATCCATGCCTGTCTAAGGTGATAATGATTGTGATGGTGATGGCCATGGTCATCTTTATCCCATGGATTGAATGAGCTGGGGGGTCTCTGGTAGCGGCAGATTTCACCATCTTGGGGCTTTCCTGATGATGTGATTTAAAAGGTATCACCAAGTACTGTGGATACAACCTTAAACCTTACAGAGGCTTCATCTAGACCAGGTCTCTCTCTCCCCCAGAGCCAGGTATCCCAGGCAGAGACAGGATGGCATCTTTCTTCATCCACACCTGTGGCCCAGACTCTGTCTGGCTTCTTGGGTTGACAGACTGTTTTAGCCCCTGACTCCTTTAGCAGTAAAGTACAAAGTACAATAGTACAAAGTTGAAGGAGGAAGAGAAAAGAGGCTGCTTTACCATCCACAGCAATCCCAGGAGTTGTAAATTTGGGGGGAAGTGTGTGCTACGTCATACATCAAGAGGGGAAAGGAATGAGTACAAGAAGGTTTCTTTTTACCGAATTAGCACTGAGCAGGAAACTGGGATTCAAGTGTTGACTTTGTCCTTCCCCCAGGCGCTTCCTTGTGTTAACTCTGTTTCCTCCTCTGAAAAGCAAAAAAAAAGTTGAGCTTCAGGTTTCTAAAGTCTCTCTAAATCCAGGATTCTGAATGAAGCAATAGGAGAAGACTGATGTTCACGACATCAGACAGCCTGCAAACTTTCCCAGACCTCACGAGCCTTGTGTGCCCTTCCCGAGCTGGGAGATGGGATGACTTCTGCCGCTTCTGTCTCTAGTGCTGATGTGAAAAAGACAGAAGGAATTGGTCTAGCCCTTACCTTAGACTGCTGGGGGGACAGCAGACAGAGCCCGCCCCTCTTTCCTTTATTCATTCATTCAACAAACATTTCCTTCACACCTGCCCCATAGTGAGCACCAGGCGAGGCTCCAGGGATGTCAAGATGGCCCAGACACCAGCCCTACCCACAAGGTGCTCACCACCCAGTCCCTCCCATCTGCGGTGAGGGATGAACCAGGAGAGCCACACTCCACCTAGATCAGCGGTTCTCAACCCGTGGGTCACAACCCTGTCCCAAGGGTCGCCTAAAACCAAGACATACACCCCGTACAAATACAGGTGTATGAAAATAATTTTATGTTTGGGGGTCACCACAACATGAGGAACTGTATTAAAGGGTCGCGGCACTAGGAAGGTTGAGAACTGCTTACCTAGATAGACATCTCCCAAAACAATGCAGTCGTCCATACACATTGTGCCCTTCCTCATCCGGGTGCTGTGGAGCCTTCTCTAACTACACACTTGGACTGCTCGGTTAAGGGAGATAGTGCTGTCTTGTGTATAAATAGAACATTTATAGCTGCCCATAAAATATTATTATTCTTTTAAATTTTTTGATTAAAAAAGCACGAAAATTAAATAAAATGTGTTCACATAATCTTGGATTTGCAGTTTAGAGACCACAAAAAGCCATGAAATCATACATTCAGCCCCAACACACAATCTAAGAGATGGCCACATGCAGAGTCAACCATCAGACTGGTGGGACTCCGCCCCCCCCCCCCAGTCTGGTTAATATTAAGTGATGTGGCAGCCACCCAGAGAGGAGAAGGGATAGGAGGAAGAGAGGGAGGAGAAAAGGAAGATGGCAGGCAAACGAAGCGTTGTAGGCAGAGGGAAGTGCATGCACAAAACTTGGAGAGCCCTGAAGGACTCTGAAGAGGCAGAGGGAGGCACCCCCTGTCTTCAGGAGCTGTTCCTCTCGGTGCCCGGGATGGAGCACACCCAACAAGCCCTGGCAATAGCCTGAGTGAATGAGGGGAGAATGGCCGCCTGCAGGAGCAACGACAGAGTGGAGAGAGTAACTGGACAGATGTGCTGGAGCCTAATCTCGAGCCTGGGCTGTGCCAAGGAGTTGATGCAGAAGGCAGACAGGCACATTTGCAATCCCTCTCCCCACCTCTGCAGACACACCCCTCGAAATGCAGCCAGAGAGAGGCGGCACATCCTCTCTTCCCCTGACCCCCTCCTCCCCTGTGCCTGTCTGGAAAAGAAAAAGGAACTAATGAAAGATAAGGAGCCCCTGACCTGCCTGGGGAGAGGTAACTGCTTTAGGCCCCGTAATAACAGGAATTTTGTGCTCTTACGATTTGGCAGGGAATAATGGAGGTGTCCCCTTTGTCACATACCCGAAGGGAGCAGCACTGCAGAGATAATGATATTGGATCCCTGGGAGTGGCCTCAGCACTGTTGTGCCCAGGGCACTGTGTCAGAGAGGGACTGATTTGCTCAGCAAGCAGCAGCTAAGCTCCCCCAGGCAGTGAAGGTTGGCCTCTAGCAAGCAGGGAGGCTGAAACAGGGGAGGCACTCACTAGGACACAGCCAATGTGTGGAAGTCCCTCCCCAGAGGCAGCAGGCAATGCTGGCATTAGTCCCTGAACTCAAATCCAGATGAAAACAAGGCCACCTGCTCTGGGCACCTATTGGGGTAGCTGCTTCCATGGCTCTAGATGAAAACTAAAGATCAACACTCCAGCACCCGCTGCCACTTCAACTACACTACTCAGGGACAGCTGACCTTCACCGCTGTCCACCTCCCATCCTACCACTGCCACCCAGAATTACACCCCCCAGTCTGCCCTGCTTGCTCAGATGCAGCTCCCACCTGCAACGTGCTGAGCAGGGAGGTGATGCTAACTGAGTGTGTTCCGCACTCCAGGGTCTGTGCTCTCCTGGCACAGCCTCACCGAGTCTGTACAAAGCAGTCCTTCAGGGCAGGCACAGCTGCTATCTGCTGTGCACAGATGAGAAAACCAAGTTTCCAAGAAGTGAAGTCATTTGACCCAAGACGCACACCTACTAAGCAGCCGTGTAAGTCGGCAACTGCTGCGTAATGAATGAGCATTGAGCAAGGAGCATTGGTTTCTCACCGCTGTAGCTGTGGGTTGGCTGAGGTAGCTCTGCTTCCTGGGTCTGCAGGTTGGCCACGGCAAGAGGAAATCCAGGGCCACCACTTTTCATGGTGGGGGTCAGAAACATGTAAGGCATCACGAAAGGCCTCACTCTTGTCCACTTTCCACTAGCCAAAGCAAGTCGCATGGCCAATCCCAGCATCAAACGCCTCCCAAGGAAGTGTGGGGTGGAGAGGGAGTGGACATTTCCCGAACAACAGTCTGTTCTTCCGCTGTGGAAGAGCAAGGATTCCTGCACAATCCTCCTGGGTGCTCTTTCCTAAGTCTTTTCCTCTCTGTCATGTTTCTCCCTCAGGAGCCAGGAAAGCTTAGCCCTGAGACCTTAAAATCAAGTGGAAGAGTGATACTTTCACATTCCATGAAACTGATAGGCATGATTTTCTTTTAATTTCAACTTGGGTTCCATCCGAAGAGCCATCTCTTGGCTGTTGGCATTTTCTTCCAATTGAAAGGGAAATATACTCACCACAGAAGTCATGGGGACTTTGACAGTGCAGATTTATCCTGGCGTCAGCTCTCTGTGACTAAAGCCTGGCTTCAGCCATGGACCTCCAGTAGATATCAGTGCCATCTAAAAGTTCACAGTGACATTGCCTTAGTGGCATACATAGTGACCCGAGGAGGAGGTACAGAAACTGGTTCTAGATGGAGTCAGTGTTCTCCAGGTCTTCTCCTTGGAGGGCATGGTAATGAGAAGCCAGTCTAGGTCTTTAAGCAGAGGGACATGACCTGCTGATGAAAGAATTGTCAGGTTCTAGCACTTGGTTGAGCGACTACAGAGGGGCAGAGCTGACAGTGGGACAGGGTTGCAGAAATCCAAATGGCGAGACAGCAGCATTGATCGTGACCAGGCTCACAGGAAGAGTCAGGGAAAACGATTGGGTCTATGCTGAAGGAAAATTCAAGAGATTTCTTGGTAGATCTGATGTGTGACGTGAGAGAAAGAGAGGAGTTAAGAATGACTGTGAGACATTTCCATCAACCAATTCAGGGAAGTCTATGGATGAAGCATCCTCGTGGGTGGAAAGGGGATGAGAAGTTTTGAGCACGTTGAGCTGGAGATGTCTATTAGGCATCCAAGAAGAGGTGTGGAGTAGGCAGATAGATGAGCCTGGATTTCAGGAGAAAGAACTGAAGATATAAATGGGGAAGACACTGGCATCCAGATGGCATTCAAACTTGGGTACACTCATGGGAGTGAAAATAAATAGAAAAGGCAGGCGGGACACATCCTCACTTTGGAAAGAGCAACTGAAATCTCCATGACTTAGGACTGAAAACCACTTCTAAAGATATCTTGAAAAGCCCACCTTGGAAGAAGTTCCTGTGTGGCCATCTCATCAGCTGGCTGAGGAGGCGAGGGAGGCAGGAAGGGGCCGGGAAGCATAAGGGGTAGAATCACCACAAAACAGCAGCTGGAAGCGACACCATCTGTTTGCCTGGCTTGTAAGTTTGGGTACAGAACAGATGACCTGGACAAAAGGGAATCGTGCAAGATCATTGGTTTGAGCCAGTTAAGAAAATCAATGCCAGAGAATCTTGCATTGGGAATTCTTGACTGGGAATTTTGGAAGCCGGATGCCATGCTGGTGGAGGCCACCACACTCGGGAGAGGCAGTGTGTTCTAGTGAAGAGAGACAGAACATAGCAAAGAGCTCCTACTGCGGGTCTACTGTGTGACTTCAGGCCTTGCTTCTTAACACGGCTGAGAGGTGGTGCCCTCATCAGAAAGATGAGGAGATTGATACTGATATTGAAAGGATTGTAGAATGAGTTGAACAAGGTATTAGTCAGTTGCATGGACAATAACTGGTATAATTGAGAAGCACCTGAGTTGTTCTAAAGGTGCTTCTAAATCTAGCTTTCTGAAGGGCAGGAGGTAGGTGCCTATGACACCAAATAAAAATGATGTCCAAGGTGAACACAGTCTCGAGCACACAGGCAACTGAACTTGCTTCCTTTAAAACGAAGCCCAGGGGTGCTTTTGCATCCGTACAGTGGGTGATAATGACCTCACGGGAGTCTGCTGCTCTCCTTGGAAGCTTTGATGTCACACGTCTGCTTCAGACTTACAGAATGCTCTCACGAACCGGGGCCAGCAATGGGAGAGACCAGCCTGAATTAATTTCAGGCTGAATTTAGAAAGTCTTCTAAAGAAAATCCATTTTATTAAATTCCCCTTCAACAGACGGAGGGTCAAGACTGCCGTCATGACATTGAAGAATGGATTTTCTGAATGGATTTCCTGGAGGAGATATTGGTAGTTTACTTGCGGTGGTTTGATTTTTTTAACACAGGATATTGGAATAATGCTAATATCCTTCTCTTTTCCTTGTGTTCATCAATTAGCATCAATTAATTAACAGAAAAGGTAACATTCTCGTCACTTTGGTATCCATTTGATTGCATTGAGCCAGCATGATGTTTTAAAAAGAGATTTTACGCTACTTTCAAGTTGCAAAACTAGCGACTAATGGAGTGCGAAGAGCACTTCAACGGGTAAGAGGGAGCAGTTATTAGAACATCGCGTGCGAATGAACATTTTCTTCCAGCATCCGGGGGCACTGTCGTATTTTGGTGGCTTCATTTTCCTTCCAATTCCCCAGGCCCCATTCATTTCAAAGACAGTCCATACAAGGGTGGGTTTCAGTCCAGAAAGAGTCTAAAGGATCGCGCGTTCCAAATTTAAAAAGGCGTGGCTGTTCTCTTAACTATACTTTCTCCAAAGAAATAAAGGCATATGGAGGAGAGGCCCTTGTTTTGATACATGGCACAGCCTCTTAAAGAGCCTTTTCCATCTCACCTGTTAAAAACTTTGCTTTCGGTCCCCCAGACCTTTCAGCTGAAAAATGAATGTGCAGGCGAGGATAGACCTCCTCGTAACCGCTTCATACTTCTCAGTCCTTCGGGGAGTGTTTTCTGCGCCGTTCCTTGGAGGGACGTGGTGTTAAATGTGATGAAATATGGCTGAGGAGTTTAAGCATATTGCTCCCGGTGCCTTTCTCTCTGCTTAATTGAACTTGTACTTTGACTTCAAAGGCACAGGGCTGTGGAAACGTTTCCACAAAGTGCGAAGTGCAGCACACCCCCACTTCCCACCGCAATCTAAGTAGTTACTCCATGTCAGGAAGGAGCAGAACAGGAGCAGTGCCGCCCCGCGTCCACTTCTCTGGGCCCGTTTATGCGTTTATTGTCTATGTAAAACAAAAGAAAATCAGATTACTCCGTTCTTTAGTAATTGACTTTTTTCATTCCAGTTTTATTTGCCTCCGATGACAAGAGGAAATGCCATTCTATAGGAGAAAATTGCCAAATTGTTCCATATTGATCAGGAACAAGGCCAGTATTGATCTCTGAGACTGCTGTGGCTTTCTCTCGTTGGAATAGTTCTTTTCCAATGGGAATGTCATGGGCAGGTAGTGGGGCAACGTTCAGTCTCAGAGGTGCGCATTAGTAAGTGCTGTGCATTTAACAGAACCTGCTATTGAAGCTCAGACTAAGGAAAGACTCTTCACCATGTGGTCCTAGGCATTTCATTCTAATGTGCTAGGAAGGAAGGAAGGAAACGACTAAGAACTCCATAAGATAAATCATAGTTTCAACAAGAACATGTCATCAAATCAAAGGTGTAGCTATCAATCTCTACATTCATTTGAGAGAATAAATTGGGCTGCAAGCGATACATGAATATTCTACACTTATTGATTAGCCAAGGGGTCCTCTTGTACTACAAAGATACAGCTAACACATAAAAAATTATAACACTGTCATACCAGAAATTTAACCTAAGTTTAACTATATAAGCTTATTTGATGTTGAAAGATGTTTTCTTTTGGATCTATAGAATTTTTTATTACCTGAAGGTATAATTATCCAGCACTGTCTAGTGCCACCAAGTGAGAGGTCACATGACCTATCTACAGGGGACTAGTAAGTTATTGGCAAAGACACGATTTGGACTTAAACTTGAATTAAGACTCGTGACTTGACGACTAGAGATTTGCCCCCTATAAGCGATTTTTTCCCTATGAATGGTAGGTAGAGAGAGAGGTAAGAGAAAGAGAGAACCTCTTTATAAAACTATCTGTAAAAATGTATTTGAACTTCTGCCATCACTTCCTCTCAATATAAACTCTAAATACAGACAGAGACAAGCACCCAGACAGTTAACACTAACATGGACAAAATGATGGTTCTCTGCTGGTTGCTGCAAGGACAAGAGAGCCTGGGGGTCGTAATTAGTTCCTGGCCTACTTATCCATGGAAAACTCTCCAGTGTTTCTTGACTCTAGGGCTGAAAACTTCTGGGTTTACCCACCTTCTTTTCCTGGGTCACATCAAGAAGGAGCAAGCTTCATTGGGGAGAAAATAAGATGTAAACCAACAGCATGTGGTTCTCAAATCCTGATACCTAAAACTCAGAACACTGACCTCATGACGGCCTCTAAGGCAGCATGGTGAAGCATGAGGACAAATGTTGAGTGTTAAGTGCGCACCGACTTTAGCACGTAAACAGGAAGGCACTGGTATGTTTAGTGTAGACACAGGATGTCTTATGGAGATGGGAATAGGTCAAGCAGTCTCATCTGCCAGGTTGGGGTGTGATATAGATGGGGCAGGTGGTAGGCAGTGTGTATTTAAGTTGGTGGAACTGACTAGAGCCTCAGAGAGATTTCCCCACCACCTGAGACATGCCTCTTCCTCCGTAGGTTCCTGCCCACCACTGCCAGCAGGTAGAGCTTTGGGGCAGAAACCATTTCATTCATTCATTCATTCATTCAACCAGTGTTTACTAAGTACCCACCATGGGGTGGGCCTTACACTGGGGCTTGGGGATGCAAATCCTTCTCCTTAAGGCTCATAATTTAGTGGCAAAAAATAGGCAAATAATTATTGGCAAAGTAACTCAGTAAATATAGTGAAAGAGGTGGGCACTATCCCAGAAGCTGGGCAGGGACACTCCAGGTAGGGAGGAGGTGACCTCGTACTGCCTAGCGTCGCTGAGTACTTACCTGGTCTGCACTTTGTGCTAGATACTTGAAAAGCACAACCCCATCTCTTCCTTGAGCATCCCTGTGAGCCATCTGCATGGCACCGATGTGGAAACTGAGGCTCAGACAGGTGTGTGTGGGTCCAAGGTCACAGGGACACTGAGCAGCAAAGTCAGCACTCAAACTCAGGATGGAGTCCAAAGCTCTCACTCCTCACACTGGGCCTTTCCAAGTTCTGTGGTGTGAAGATATAAAAAGAGCAAAAAATAAGGTATGAGAATTAACAAGACTCGTGGGAAGAACACAGTGGCAAATGAGGATCTCAAGAGCGGGGAAGCTGCCCGTGTCCTCAGATGACTATCGCATCTCCCAGAGGAAGGGGCCGAAGAGGACTCTCCTGGCAGGACTGCAGTGGCAGAGCCTGGGGTGTCAGAGCCATGGTGTTTGGAGACACCTCGTTATCACACTCCTGGGACGCATCCAGGAGCATAACCTTTTCCCTCACGTTTCAGCCCGCACCTCCCCCTGCTCCCAATCCTTTCTCTAATGTGGCTGCAACCCAGAGGCTGGTGATAGTTTCAGAGAAACATAAAGGCTCCTTTCCTTTCCTCAGTCATGCCTGGAATGCCTCTCCTTCTACAGCTTCCTTCCTTCTCTCCTCCCCACGGCCCTGAATGAAATAAAGTACAATAATAACAGCACGCTAGAGTACCCACTGTGCTCTTTGTGCAAGCTTGGTTAAACAAATCACATTGACCTTTAATAAAAATGTGCCGAATGCTTCCTTCTCTCATTCAGTATGTTAATCTGCAGGCCAAACTGCCATCAGAGCAAGCCTCATTAAGCGCAAATCTGATCATGCTCCTCCCCGGCTTCAAACGCTTGCACCGTTCCACATTGCCCCAGGACGAAGCCTAGACTCCCAATCGTGCAGAGAAGGGGACCTTCCAGGTGTGGCCTGTGCCGACCTCCACCTCCACATCCCTCGCTCTATCCCTCCCCCTGCACCTCCTCTTCCCCTGCATCGCACACTCCAGCCGTCTGCAAGTACACACTGCTATGCTGTGTCCTCACCTCTTTCTCCAGCATGGCTCTGTCTGCCGTGCCCTTGACACCCTACCCCCTGCCAGCCACACATCGATCGTCTCCCATTGTTTAAGATGCAGGTCAGGTGGGCTCCTTGATTCCTCCTCGCCTGAGTCCTCCCCACCCCAGGCAGAACTGACAGCCTCCCTCTGGACCCAGCACAGATTGATGTCCCTGCCTCTGTGACTCCTTCTGCCTTCTCTTAATTACATCCTGCTCCCCTATACCTGGCTTAGTTCTTGAGAAACAGTAAGGGTTCCGGAACCAGTCAGAGACAAATGATGTTCCTTGGTGTTTTGATGGAAAAGCAGAAACAGTTCAATGGGAAGTGGGAGAAGGTCCTTCCTCTTAGTGTTGGTCTCTAAATCCAGTTTGACCAAGCTCTCTTCCTCACGGGCTTTGCTGGGGCAGAGCCCTAGGGGGCTTCTATAACCCCATGAGAGGAGTAGGAGGCCAGGAGGGACAGGATAGAATGAAGCAGGCAGAATGGTAGTTTTCCTTACATCATTGCAAACCACTGGTTCAGTTGATTTGTTCATAATTCAATTGACGAGCAAAGCAACACTGAAATTAAATTTCCCTTGGGAAAGGGAAGTTTCTTATGAGAAAAAGCTAAGTGCTCAATTTCTGGAAGAAGAAATGGAAGTAGGGAGAATCTTTGGAAAACAGATTAGCAGCATTAATCAGTATGGCCAGGTCAAGGTGTACTTATCACCCTAATATAGCCTACATATGTATACAGAGAGTGCCAAAAAAATGTATACATAATTTAAGGAAGGGAAAAACTGTTACAATTGTAATACTCAAGGTATATTTGACTTCTGCAATTACCAGAGATACAAGATACAATATATGTGTTCAAGATAACAAACAGTTTAAGATGTCGTTACAATTTTAACACAGGTTTTTCCTTTCCTAAAATGTGTCTACATTTTTTCGGCATCCTCTATTTATTTTGCCACTTGTTGTCAGTCTCTCCAACAACAATGGAGGGAACTACATCTGTGTTCTTCACTGACCTATCCCCACTGCCTAACCCTGGGCCCAGCATAAAGGTACTTAGTGAGTATTGTTGAATGAATGACTAACCTTGGTCTGGAGGTCAGGAGAGCTGCGTACCAGTTCCCACTCTGCAGTCACCAGCTAGCTCTGTGACCTTGGGCAGGTTACTTTGCCTCTCTGATTTTCAGTTCCTTATCACTGGGATATTATGATCTGCCTGACCCATTCACTGGGTCACAGGGAGATTTCAGAGATATGAAAATGTTCGTATTTGCCATGTGTGCACAGTACTCACCTTGAGAGATCATGTCAACCCCTGAAGAGTTAGTCCTTCCCCTCTAGGAGTCAGACACATGAATGAGAGAATGTATGTGAACCCACGGGTGCGGGGAAGCCAGTCTTATCCCTCTGCCAGCTAAGGGCTGGTTCCCTACCACACGTCCTCTCAGTCTCCTGGATTGGCCATGGTGGCACACCAGAGAGTAAAATGCTTCTGGAGACGTCACTGGGGGACAGAGAGCACTTGGAGGCATGGAAGTAGATGATGGGCTACCCAGGGATAGGAGCACAGGCTGAGAAATGGAGAGAAAAATGGATCGATCCTTAGGGAACTGCATCATGTAGAGAAGCGGGTAGAAGATCAGAAGTCAGCAACAGAGCCTGAGAAGGAACATCCAGAAAAATAGAAATAATAGAAATAGAAAACTAGAAATAATCATTATGGCATTTTGGAAGCCAGGAGAAGACAGCAACAGTGTGCTAGAAGACAGGAAGAGAGGCCCTGGGGAGAGGAGGAGAATGAACTATCCCTGGCAGTTTATTGGGGTTTTTTTTTAATGTCTTAATTTCTTAAGATTTGAAAACACCAATACATTGCTATTTGGTGAAAATATAACCAATGTGTTGCATTAAAACAATTAAAAGGAAATACACCAAAATGCTTATAGTCATTGTTTTAGATAATTAGAAATGTTATTTTCCTTTATCTTTTTCATAAAGCCTAATACGTACTTTTGTCATTTCCACAATTGACAGAACTCATATTTATATTTAATAATAAAAGCTAGACGAGCGTGACTACCCCAAGTAGATGTAAGAGAAAAGGCCGTCTACGTGGAGGGGCCTGAGAGAAAGAAGAGGCACAGACGGTGAAATTGATTGTTAAACTTAACCGTTAGTTCTCGTGGTAGGATTCGGCCCAATTGATATTTCTTTGTAGGAGTATTTTTATACTATTCTTTTGATAAAGCAAGATTACTAAATAAGAGCAGTAACTAGGTAACATTTCAACAAGTCCTAAAGCCTTTAATTGGCCATTTCATTACACCTGTAATGCTTAAGGGTCCAGGTCTCAGGGACCATACCAAGGACTCTTCAGACAATCCTGGTTGGAGACCCCATCACTCACCCTTCACCAGTAGTTGGTGCCCCTTCACCAGTAATCGGTGCCCCATCCTGTGGGAGGAAAGCGGTCCCTCACATCCCTCACATCCGCCTTAACCATGTGACTTCTTTGGTCACCAACATGGAAGCAGAAGTGACATGTGCCACTCCTGGGATGAATGCTTTAAGGGCCAGCATACACTTCCCCGTGCTTGCTTTTCCTTTCCGTCACTGAGATTCACAAATGCCCAGGTGTGGCTGCTCTAAGGGCCTGGGTCCCAAAGTGTGGACAGCCAAGATGCGAAGGGAAGCCCTCAGCCATCCTGGAAGGGACGTGTGAGCAAGAAACAAACGTTTGTCCTTTAACATAACTGAAGGGGCGATGGATGTGCTAATTACCCCAATCTGATCACTATACATTATACATGTCAAAACACTACTGTGTACCCCCTGAATATGTGCAATTATGTTTTTAAACTAAAAATGAATAAACAGAAAGACTGATACCTGGGGAGGATGGGGAGCTATTTGTCAACTACAGCCTATCCTGACAATACAGTCTTCTAGGGACAATCTTCTGGAATTCCAAAAGAAAATATACACATATCAGCAATGCCAGCATGTTCTTAAGAAACCTAGTGCTTAAATCTTTCTCATTTTCTCCTCCAGATGATGCATATTTACTACAGGGACTTAATATAGAGGAGCTGTATCCAGAGACCTCTAGTTTCATTACTTATGATGGGTCGATGACTATCCCACCCTGCTATGAGACAGCAAGTTGGATAATAATGAACAAACCAGTCTACATAACCAGGATGCAGGTGAGTTTCTCTGTGGCCTTTTAACTAAGGGGGAAGAACAATGTGAAAAAAATCACAGGGTTTCTGGAGTGTGTATTGTATTAGTTTACTAGGGCCACTATACCAAAGTACCACAAACTGGCTTCAGCAACAGAAACTTACTGTCTCACAGTTCTGGAGGCTGAAGGTCCAAGGTCAAGGTGTTGGTAGGGCTGGTTCCTACTGAGAGCTGTGAAGAAGGATCCATTCTATGCCTCTCCCCTGGTTTCCGGTGGCTATCTCTGGTGTTCCTTGGCTTATAGAAGCATCACTCCAATCTCTACTTTTATCTGTCATTCTCCCTGTGTCCAAGTCTTTTTGTCCAAATTTCCCTTTTTTAGAGGGTACCAGCTATATTTGATCAGCACTCACCCCAATAATCTTAACTTCCCTAATTACATCTGCAATGACCCTGTTTCCAAATTAAGTCACATTCTACAATGAGGTACTAGGGGTTTCCAGTAACTTCAGCTTGTGAATTTTGTGAGTACACAATTCGACCCATACATCTGTATTTAAAAAGCAGGCATCTGAAAGGCTTAGGGTGAACTAATTATAGAACCAGCCCATCTGTCTGACTGAGGAAAGACAGCAAGGTGAGCTATAGAGCTCAAAAAAAAACAGGCAAAGGCGTGGCCAAATACATTTGAAAAAGTTGGGTTAGATGTCACTGTTGAGAGATTTCTCAGGGTCTTTTAAAATGAGGATGCATGTATCCATATTCAAATGGGGGCGATGTGATACGTAGTATTTCACAAACAGATTTGAACATGGAATTTGACTTTTTGCATCCTCTCACAGGGTTAGTATTCCTCAAAAGTGGACGGGAATCAAATCTGTCCTCCATGGCTCACTGTGTGCTTTAGGGCGGTCATCCACTTCTACAAAATGAACACCCTTCCTCTTTAGAATGAGGGGGTAATTACATGAGTTTGTCTCGGCTCGGATGCCCTGTGACTGTGCGCATCTATAAACACAATCTATAAACACAACACAGAGAAAAGATGAACAGAAGCCGCAGAAGCCAACCTCCTCCGCAGGGGATGTGTTCACGCCCCACAACGATTTGAACAATTCACAGTCCTGTCTGTATTGGTTGGGACTCGCTGAGTGACAAGCAACAGTGACCCCCTGCAGATAGCTTAAGCTTAGAAAAAGGATTTATTCAAGAGATGTAAAGGGTGTCTTATGGAATTCAAAATCAGAAATTGATGTCAGGAACTCACTGGGCTCAGAAGCCCAGAAGCCCTTTCTCTCTGCTTCCTCCCCTCCTACCCATACATTTGCCTCATCCTTCCCTCCTAGGGGAGACTGTCTTCTTTCTTCCCTCAGTCCTGTGGCAGGACGTGGCTGCAAATGTTACAGTCCAGCTCTGTGGCCCTGAAACTCACAGAAAAGGAGCCAAATTGGTCTAGCTTACTTTAGCTGTGCCCCCCAGGCCACTCACTATGGTCTAGGTCAACGGTTCTCAACCTGTGGATCGCAACCCACAGGAACTGTATTTAAGGGCCATGGCATTAGGAAGGTTGAGAACCACTGGTCTAGGTGATACCATGTGGAAGTCAGGGAATTATTGAAACACAGAGTGTCCGAGAAAGGAAGAACCCTGGAGCATACCTAGCTAAGTTTCTTCCTTTAGCAAACGATGCATTTGGGGTGAGAAAGAGTGAATGATTTGTTTAAAGATACACGTGGGCTATTCAGTTAGAAGCAAAGCTCACTCCTTGCATGGAGCTATTCGTGGGCCTTTAGCTCAACAGAACCCATGGGAAAAGGGACTCTGTGGGGCTCGTGCCCTTTCCAGACAGATGGTACCTCCTGGACTGACCACAGTTTACTTGATCTTACTTTCTCCCGTGTGCACTTCAGAGGATGGCTGGACCTCACAGCTATTTCTCTCTCCTCAGATGCATTCCTTACGCCTGCTCAGCCAGAATCAGCCATCTCAGATCTTTCTGAGCATGAGCGACAACTTCAGGCCTGTCCAGCCACTCAACAACCGTTGCATCCGCACCAACATCAACTTCAGTTTACAAGGGAAGGACTGTCCAAACAACCGAGCCCAGAAGCTCCAGTATAGAGGTGGGTGCAGAGTCTCTGAGAGCAGGGGACCCAGGCCAGAGCTCAGTCTTTTGCTTATACCTGTTCTGAAAGGCCTGGTGTTACGTCCCATTGTTAAGAATTCAGATTATAAGACCACCGCCCTCCATTTGCATGGTGCTTCTCTTTTAGAAAAGCTCAGGTATCATACATAGAAGAAAGTAAAAGTTTAAAGACTTGGTATAAGTGATATAATATCTATATAAATGATGATATCTAGTATATATACATATATATGGATAATCTATGTATGGTCAAACCTCCATAGTTGACCACCTCCCTACACTGACCACTTCCTTGAGTTGACCTAATTTTTATAGATCAGACATGTACCACATGTGTGTATCAGTACAGCAGGCCTAGTTCCTTACATTGACCACCACCTTGCATTGACCAGATTATTACAGTCCCTTGGGTGGTGAACGTATAGAGGTTCTATTAATACTATAAAGGTTTAAAACTTCATATGAAAGTTTAAAGATTTGATACATGTGATATAGGTATCTATGTCAAGACATCTGTATGTATACATAGATATCTACAGAGATGAGGTTTTAAAAGATGTAACACATAAGTACTTATATCACTTATATCAAACCTTTAAACCCACTCTGCTTCAGAAAAGACAGGCTTTTCTATTGTCATTTTCCAAAATACCCACAAAGGTTGATTGTCCTAAGGTTATCTAGTAGAACAGAACAGCAAGGAGCATGAGGGCTTTCAGTTATGTGCAACATAGATACTCCTTCTTCCCTTCTCCCCCAGAAGGTGACAAAAATACTCTAAATGCCAGACCATTAGAATCCAGTGAGGTAATGTGTGTGAACCTACCTTTGGTCCAGTGTTATGTTCCCTAGAAATGATTATTATTCCTACTAAAAAGAACATTTAAGAGGACTTCTGCCTCCTGTAACTCTGGCCCACACTCAGCCCTCTCTCTTCACCTCCCCACACTGACCAAATATTTGTTGATCATAGTAATAAACTCTCACTGTGGAAGCTCTGAGGCAGGACTGGGTTTGGAGATGCCCTGGACTGGGAGTCAGGACATCCAAGTTCCCATCCTGGTTCTAACAAGACATGCAAATTCAGCCAGACCACTTAGCCCTCTGGAGCTGGCTTCTTCATGGCAATCCCTGTCCCAACCACTTCTTGTCTAGGGGCAGATGAGCACCTGGATGGAGAAGCCCTTTGTAGCAATGGCACGCTCCCCAAGTCTGGGGCCAGACAGCTCTTAGAAGCAGCCTCCCCTGCTGCCTCGGAGTCCTCCACGTCTCTCCTGCTTCCTGCATGCTCCTGCCCTTCTTTTTCCTCTCCCAGACACAGTCAGAGACTTCCCAGACTGTACATTTTCTGCTTTCATCCAGCCAGAACCACCAGAACAATAAATGCCCAACTCTTTCATTGATTCCACTCTGCATTCAGCACCCATACACAGTAAGCCTGTTAGGTGCCGAGCTGCGTGATGGGAAGACAGCGGTGATGAAGACCAAAGCGACCCCCTAGCCATACAGAGCTTACAGCCCAGAGCCCAGGCCTCCTGCAGAGGCCTAAGAGTAAATATTTTAGACTTTCAGGCCATACAGTTTCTGTTTCACTGTGACACTGTAATAAGAAATCAGCCATAGATAATATGTAAATGAATGGGTAGGGCTGTGTTCTAATAAGACTTAATTTACAGAAACAAGTAGCATGTTGTATTTGGTCTGTGGGCTTTGTTGGCCCATCCCTGGTCTAAAGCAGGGTCATTCACTAGAACGTTCTGTGATGAGACTGTTCTGTACCTTCATTGTCCAGTCCAACAGCTACTCACCCTAGATGGCTGTGAAACATTGGAAGTATGGCTAGTATAAGGATGCAACTACATTTTTCATCTTAATTCATTTAAGTTTTTGGTGGCCACATGTGACTAGTGGGCCATATGGGACAGCACAGGCCTATAGGGTCATGAAAACTTTGAAGAGGGTAGTTGGGACACATTAATAAACAGGCATTTGCCAAACCACCCCTTCCCCCTTGGAGAAATTCCCCCAAAAACTTTGTGTAAAATAATTGAGCATGGTTTGTTTTGTGTTGTGTTTGTCTGTTTGTTTTTTTTTTTTTCTTTCTCTCTCTCTTTCCAGTAAATGAATGGCTCCTCAAGTAGGGAACAAAGCCAAGAAGAATCCCACCTCAGTGAAATGCTACAACTGTGAATTGACGTAACCTAGAATGTCCCCCTTCTTGCTTCTCTCTCCTTCCTTTCCCCCCAAGCCTCATTCACTCTTTGGATTGGCCCTTTCTTCATTAAAAGTGTCCACTAAACCATGGCAGAGTAATACATCTCTTACACACACTCACAAATACTTGCTGCACACACACACACACACATGCAAACATAACCTACACGCAAACGCTCATACAACCTCTGTGATGGGAAGTTTCAGAAACAAAAAGTTCATTCATAAGAGATCTTAGAAGACAATAACCAGTTAACCTGATTACAATTTTGATACCATTTTCCTGAACTAATAAATCTACTCGATGAGACTTTTCAGCCTTTGTACATAACACAATTCTTCCAAAAGAAAGAGAAGAGAAAAACACAGCTCTGACAGCATTAAACGGACTTTGCATCAAGTAATCTCAGATAGTGTCCTAAGACCCCTTGAGGGTGCTGGCAACAGGGGAGCCAGGACAAAGTTGACCTAGGATGCTTATTTCTAGATTATGAGTCTTCTGTTTACTCAACAATTTAAAAAGAAAAAAAAAAAAAAAAGGACCGACATTGAAGAGCTACACATTGTATATATATATCACCGCAGACTATAAAGAAATGGAATTATTTCCCTCTTTGTCACATATCTGTAGTAGGATTTGCCAAGATCAGAATTGATCCATTTGCTGTTTCTTGTTTTCCAAAGGTCATACATTGTGTTTGGTTATTGTTAACAGCTCAATAAATGTGTTTAACAACTTAATTTCATTTTTCTGGCTTTGGTCTATTCTCCTTCCTTACAGGCTAAGCCCTAGCTCCATGCAATTGCATTCTTTGATTTCACTTGTTCCTTCATCTATATGGTTTGTTCATCTGCTGCCAGGTTTTTGTTTTGTTTTACTGAGTTTGTGGCAATCAGGAATGCATTTGCTAAGCAAGTATAACTTAAATTCCACTCCATGGCTCGATCATTCACAAGAAGTGAGCTTCAGCCTGAGACAAGAGGCGACAGATCTCTTGTGTTTCAAAACTGCCATCCCCCCTGTGATGCTCCCATGAAGGAATGCACTTTGCCTTGTAAATTCCTGGGAAAAGGGGTGTCTTTTCTCTCCAGGTGCAGCCAGATTTCACAAAGTACAAACGAATGCCTTTCTTTTCTTGTTTATAATGGTCACTCACTGTGTTTGGTTACTGTCAAGAAATCAATAAATGTGTTTAACAAGTTACCCGGGTACCCATGTCTGAGTTTATTGAGAGGAAGGATGCTCCCTGCTGAAGTCTCTGCGTCCTGCTGGGTCCAGGAGCAATTGCATATGGGGCCAGCAGAGCAGTCAGAGCTGCCAGAACAGCCTGCCTGGCCATTCCCTGAGCCAGGTAATTAATACCCTGTTGAGAAAACATATAGGCTTAGCTGCTGGAAGGGAAACTGGGATGTTTGTTCAGTGGCCAAATTAAAAATAACTTTCATCTCTCCTTTCTGTCACACTCTCTAGAAAAGAAGAAAGCACAGGTGGCATTGTGCAAATGGGGGCATTGACAAGTTACCCACAACTTCAGCCCACTGACTAAGTGTATCAACCATGAAAAATTCTAACACCCACTTATTTCAAATTCAAAATACTACACTCAACTAGATTTTCTTTTTTACTTTTTTGCATCAGTGTTAGTTATGTGACAGCCTTAGCTATGATGGCATCTAGGCTTTTTTCTGAATAGCTATATTTTTCCAGAAAACCGGGTGGCAATCTTTCTTTGTGTGGCTTGCTGCTTCCTCTGCATTAGAATCTTCCATAGCCTGCAACGGCAGACAGTGATATAGCATAACAGTTGAAGAATGTGGATGGTAAATTAACTTCACTCTGCCAAGCACCTGGTGTGTGACCCTAGGCAGGTTACTTTACTTCTCTGATCTGTATGTTAGGGGTGCTAATAACTTCTTCCATGAGCTATGAGGTGTAAATGCTCTACAGCTGCTTAAAACAGCTAGCACAATACCTGCACTGACAGTTCTATATATGGCACCTATAGAGTTGCTTGTGTGGACCCCCTGTTATGAATTGATCTGAATCATACTGCACACCTCCTTTACAGGAGAGGGTTAGCATCAATCACAACAGAGATACCAGGTTAATTTCTAAAAGAACAGGAGATACAAAACCAGACAGCATATAGGTAAATGCCAAAGTTGTGTTGAGAAAGACAGGGAGGAGCACAGGTGAGGAAGGCTGGCAGGGGACTGGGTTTCTGTGATTTTGGCCAAGTCCCCTCCCTTCCCTAAGCCTGAGTACTTATCTACAAATGATTTGGATAAGACAACCTCCCGTGGTCCTTTCCGTCCTTCCACTCTCTCATTCGGTTCTTTAGCCCAGTGAGAACAAAACCAAACCCAGGCCCTCAGGAGACCCTGGAGTCCCTGGACATATGCAGAACTGCTCCTCAGCCAAACAGATCTTGAAATGGAGCAAACTGGACCGTGTCCTCCTTCTGTTTCAGTCCCTAAATGCCCCTCCTCCACACATCCTGGGTTCCCCAAACTAGAAAGTGGAAACACAAGCACTTTGCCCTCAAACCATGGAAGTCATAAAGATTAGCTAAATCAGAACTGTTCTTTTTAGAAAAGAACTTTTAAATGTCCCCAAAACCCATGGGATGTGATCTAGTAAAGACATCAAGAAACAAAATACATTGATGTATTTTTCGGTCCATGTGTGCCCAGAAAGAGGCGGGCAGCAGTTCTGTCAAGCTCTACAGTGGGGGCTCCTCAAGCTGTCAGGGGCATCCCTTCTGTCCTGGTGAGGGGATCTACGCCCTGCAGGGACACGCACTGACACTCACTTCCCTCTCCAGCAGAATGGGGGAGGGGAGGCAAATATACACACCGGAGATCGAGCAAATTGAATGAGCAAAATACAGTATGGAAATCTACAGCCTACCCCTTGGGGGACCTGTTTTGAGGTCTCCAGGACCATTTTTTTAGGGTCTTCTTCCCTAAAAATCCCTGAAGCACTTTGGTTTCCATGGTGATAGCAAAACAATCACAACTCACTGCCCCAAATTGTGTCTGGAGTGTAGCATGGGACAATATGAAAATAACTCAGAATCTGGGCAGGAGAGGGGTCCTCAATCACAGCCCCTACCACCCATACGAGGCCAAAGAGCAAGACTGACAATGGCCATTCAACACGCATTGATACTTCCAGGGTGGACCCTTCCTGCTGGCCCGCAGGGCACCCGCAGTTCATAAGACTATCTCAGTTTTCCTATTTCAGAAAGCCTAAAAGTGGCAACTCCAGGAGCACAAATTCACTTTAATGTTATTCAACCAACCAGCACAATGGAATACAAGGGAAATTCTGCCAAGACCCCAGCAGAGGAAACGTACTCATAAAGTCCTCCTTGGGTTGCACATTTCCTGCAGCCCAGGCCCTGTGCTAAGCAGTTGGCAAATATCATCTCATTTCACCCACACAGTGACCCAGGAGTTAATCATCACTGCTGCCCCATGTTATCAGTGCAGAAATTGGGCAACTTACAGGGCAGGTAGCCAACTCAGGGTCACATACCTCATAAGTGGTAAGCCAGATCCAACTCTTCTAAGCCTGTGGTCGTGCCCATCAGCATCCCTTGGGAACTGGTTAGAATGCAAATTGTTAGACCCCACTGTGGACTTACTGACACTCTGAAGGTAAGTCCCAGCCATCTGTTTTTTTAAGCCTCTCCCCCCACCAAGATTCTGATCCACATTCAAGAGTGAGAACCACTGCAAATCCAATGCTCATATCTACTACTTTCTACTTGAGAGGTCCCTAAACTTTGCTACACATTAGAACCTACTTAGCATAACGTCCTCCAAGTTCATTCACACGGTATCAAATACAGAATTTCCTTCTCTTTTAAGGTTGAATAATATTCCATTGTATATATATGCTACGTTTTCTTTATCCATTCACCGATCAATGGACACTTAGATTTTTTCCATGTCTATGCTATTATAAATAATGTTGCAACAAACATGGGAATGCAGGTGTCTCTTTGCAACCTTGGTTTTGATTCTTTTGGGCGTACATACCCAGAAGTGAGATTGCTAGATCATACTAATTTATATTCCCATCAACAGTGTACAAGAGTTTCCTTTTCCCCACATCTTTGCCAATGTTTCTTATTTTGTTTCTAGGACAGGGTCTCACTCTATTGCCTTGGTTAGAGTACCGTGGTGCCAGCATATCTCACTGCACCTTCCGACTCTCAGGCTCCTAGGGAGTAGCTTTGGCTATTGGCATGCACCATCATGCCTCGCTAATTTTTCTATTTTTTTGTAAATACAAGATTTCACTGTTTCTCAGGCTGGTCTCCAACTCCTAGCCTCAAGCAACCCTCCTGCCTTGGCCTCCCAAAGTGATGAGATTATAAGTGTGAGTCACTGTGCTGGCCTGATTGTTTTCTTGACCATAGCCATCTCATCATGCATGAAGTGATCTTTCACTGTGGGTTTGATTTTTGTCTCCCAGATGATTAGTAATGTTGAGCATCTTTTCATAGACCTGTTAGCCACTTAGATGTTTCCTTTGGAGGAATTACTTGTCCAGTCTTTTCTCCATTTTTTAATTGGATTACTTGGGTTAGCTATGAGCTGTAGGAGTGCTAATGAAATTAGCCAGACACAAGAACAAATATGATACAATCCCATTCATGTTAGGAATCTGGAAAAGTCAAATGCTTAGAAGGAAAGGATAAAATGGTAGTTACCAGGGGTTTGTGGGGGAAAGGGATTTGGGGGACAGGAGGCTCAGTATCCTGAACCCAGTTGACCTGGTTTGATTACTCAGCAGTGCTAGAAAGTTCAACTGAGGCATGTTGGTAATTGAACGGAAACAGAAAATAAAACGGGAGCAGCAAAAGGCAGTGTAATAGTAAGCAAAAGTTGACATTCCATTTGATCCTGCAATTCCATTACTAGATATCTACGCAGAAGAACAAAGATCATTCTATCATAAGGACATTTGCACCAGGATGTTTATTATAGCCCAATTTATAATTGCCAAGTCGTGGAAGCAACTCAAACACCCATCAACCACGAATGGATTAACAGATTGTAGTATGTGTATACCATGGAATAGTCAGCCATAAAAAAGATGGAGACTTTACATCTTTTATGTTTACCTGGTGGAGTTGGAACACCTTCTTCTAAGCAAAGTATCTCCAGAATGGAAAAAAAGTATCCAATATACTGGGGAAGGGATAAGCATCCAATGTACTCAATAGTATTATGAAACGAATAGTATTATGAAACACACACTTATGAATGATAAAACATGGGTACAGTCTAGCAAGGTGAGAAAAGACAGGGAAGGGGGGAAAGGAGGAGAGCGATTGGTGGGAGGAAGGAGGGCAGTTGGTGGGATCTCACCTAATGTGCATAATGCAAGGGTACATTTCAAAGTAACTAAGAGTAAATTTTAAATGTCTTACCACCAAAAATAAGTGAGGTGATGATGTTAAAAAAAAAAAAAGTAACCTGCACAAGTTTCACTGTAACGAAGAGAAATTTTATTTAGGAACAAAGGGAAAGCTTAGAGCACTTCCAAATAGCGATGGAGAGAAGGTGAGAGAGAAGCAAAGGCCAGGTAGAGGTATAAATACTTCTTCCTCTCAGTTTGAAATTGGTTGCAACTCTTTTCTTTCATCTCTCTCCACCTCCGGGAATTATTTCCCTTTTCTATGGATCATTCATCATTGTCTCTTCCTATTGGTCATTGGTTACCTAGGTTACCTCAGACCCACATTGTTGTGGGCCCTCCAGACTTCCTTGCTCAGCATCTCTCCCTTGTCCTATCTCTCTTAAAGTCTCTTTCTTAGTGCCCCTTCTCAGGGGAATCAGGAGGTGTTGGTCAAAAGGTACAGAGTTTCAGTTATGCAAGGTGAGTACATTCTCGAGACCTGCGGCACAGTATAATAACTACACTTAACAATACTAGATTTTATTTAAGTATACTGAAAAATTGCATACTTAAAAATAAGAGGGTAGATCTTATGCTAAATATTCTTATCACAAAAAAGGGGGAAGGGGAAACTTGTAGAGGTGTTGTTAAGTTTATGGCATTGTTTATGATGATGGTTTCCGGGATATATACTCATCCTCAAACTCATCAAGATACTATGTATACATTAAATATGAACAATTCAATCATACCTCAATAAAAATAATAATAAATCTCCTGAGAAATTCTAAAATTTCTAAGTCCCAAGTTATACTATATGCCACATGAATCGGGCTACTTGGGGGCAACAGTCAGGCTTTGTAGCTTTGTAAAGATCTGCAGATGATTTCAACATGAACCCAAGTTTTTATCTAAAGGACCTTCTCAGAGGAGGGCTCACCTCAGAGGCGTCCCCATGGGAACCCAGAAACCAGCATTATCTAGAGGGTATTCCCTTCCAGAATTATGTCCTAATCCCCATGCATATTAACTATTTTGGACAGTCTCAGAATGTTCCCCAGCACCCTTTCTCCTTCTCCAAATCTTCAACTAATAGGTCCAGAGTTGGAATAATACATTTTCTCTTTTTAAATAAAAGTGTTAATATTTAAGATAATGGCTTGTCATCAGCCTACCAAAACCCATCCCAGGTCGTCACTCCTAATAACTCAGATTGCAAAGTTCCCAAGACTTCAGACCATAAATAAATGAAAACAAGCTGTGAGTCAGAATACTAGAGGTTCAGGAAGATAAGCTGGGTCCATAATTAAAAGTCATAAGCAATTTACAGCCCTGCCAGTTCTAACATCATGGTGTCTCTTTCAAGCAGCTCTCCCTCCCCCCAACCCTCAACCCTGAGAAAGGACCTAGTCCAGCCTTTGTCATCTCAAGCCTGGACTATGGCAGTATCCACTCCATAGGCCCTCCTACCTCCAGGCTCCAAATGGGTGAAAGACCCCAGGCCAAGAGCATAAACGTACCCAAACTCTGCTATTGGATAAAGAGAATCTGAGTTCTCCCACAATAAAGGTTATAGGAAACTTAGGCTGGGCTGGGAGCAGGTGAAGGGTAATCTGAAACACTTTCCAGAGAGGAAACCAAAATGCAAAACTAAGTAGAAAATCTAAAAATCCAGCACTCTAGACTGACCTGGCAGAGAAACAGATTCCAGGTGCAATGCAAGAGGACAGCAGCTGATGCCAAACCTGGATTGAAGGAAGGAATCAGGGCTCACGAGAATTTTCTGAGCTCTCTTCATTATGTGTCCAAGGCCTCTGCCATGACCCAGAGTAGGATGGAGAATCATCTCCTACCTGGACATCACCAGCGCACTCCCATTCCAGCACCAGGATCAATGAACCAAAATCTCCAACTGGAGCTCATCTCTCAACCTTCCAACTTCCACAAGCCCCTAGCAATTTTCAGGTTAAAGATTCAAATCCTTAGCACAGTCTTCCTTAGTGGATTCTCAGCAGAGGCCCGCAAACTCACATCTCAGCCCTCCTGGTGCAGTCAGAGGCCAGCCACCCCAGACCCTTTGCTGACTTTCAGTCACTCACTCACATATTTCAGCCTCCTGGCCTCACTTAGCCTGGAATGTTCTTTTCAGATCTTCTTCATCTGTGGAAACAATACGCGTTTTTAAATAGATCCAGCTCAAAGGTTTCCTTGATTTCCCAAAGGAAAATGATTTCTTCCGTCCTCTGAACTCTGTATCTCTAATTAACATTCAGTTCTGTATTAGACATACATGAAGAACAACGTGGCTCTATATTCTCCTGACTGTACATGCCAAAGCAGCGTTCATTAAAGGTAGAGATGATCTCTTCATTCATCTTTGTATCTCTCCCTCTTATGGATAAGAGAAAGAAATCATATCATAATGCTTAGCAAAGATGATAGAACCTCCATAGTTGACCACCTCCCTACACTGATTACCTCTTTAAGTTAACCTAATTTTCACAGATCAGACATGCACCACATGTACATATCAGTGCAGTAAGCCTAGTTTTTTATATTGTCCAGTTTGTTACAGTTCCCTGGGTGGTCACCTTACAGAAATCCTATTGTAGCAGGTACTCAAAAACAGAATTGTTGACACATAGAATCTTTTTCCTAATAAGGCAGTAGTATTTGATTCTTTTCAGTTTATAGTTTTTTAGTTCCTTCTGCGTATCAAGAATGTACCAGACATGGTGCTGGGTTCTTTTACATATTTTCTTTGGTGCTCCTAGTAGTTATGCCAAGTAGTTCTTGGCCTTATTTTACATATAAACAAGTTAATAATCAGGTACCATATAGGTCTAAGCATACTCAAGATTATATAACTGGTGAGTATTGGCACTGTGAAGTTACAGCAAAGTCTGATGCTAGAGAAGCCTCAGAAAGGGATTTCCGGGCAGCACCTGTGCTCAGTAGGGTGCTGAGTAGGGTGCCAGCCCCATATATTGAGGGTGACAGGTTCAAACCCGGCCCCAGGCAAACTGCAACAAAAAAATAGCTGGGCATTGTGGAGGGTGCCTGTAGTCCCAGCTACTTAGGAGGCTGAGGCAAGAGAATCACTCAAGTCCAAAAGCTGGAGGTTGCAGTGAGCTGTGGCCATGGCACTCTACCAAGGGCGACAAAGTAAGACTCTGTCTCTAAAAAAAAAAAAAAAAGAAAGAAAGGGATTCCCTTTGGGACTGTCATTATTTAGTCCTATTCTTTTTGTTTGTTTTTAGACAGAGTCTCACTCTGTCACCCTGGGTACAGTGCCATGACATCACAGCTCACAGCAACCTCAAAATCTTGGGCTCAAGTGATCCTTTTGCCTCAGCCTCCCAAGTAGCTGGGATGACAGGTGCCTGCCACAATGCCTTGCTAGTTTTTCTAATTTTTTTAGTACAGATAGGATCTTGCTCTTATGCAGGCTGGTCTCAAACCCCTGAGCTCAGGCAATTCACCTGCCTCAGCCTCCCAGAGTGCTAGGATGACAGTGTGAGCCACCGTGCCCAGCCTAGTTCTATTCTTTATACTGGATCTCTTGTGGTCTGAATGTTTATGATCCCACCACATTCATATATTAAAATCCTAACCCCCAAGGTAATAGTATTAGGAAATGGGGTCTTCAGGAGGTGATTTGGTCATGTGGATGGGGCCCTCACAAATGAGATTACTGTCCTTAAAAAGAGACTCAAGAGAGGTGCCTTGCTTCTTCTATCATGTGAGGACACAGCATCTTATTATTATAAGTTAGAAGAGGCTCTCACT
>CAUYQS010044888.1:0-21909 GCA_963574585.1 Otolemur crassicaudatus
AGTAGCTGGGACCACAGGCGCCCACCACAATGCCTGGCCATTTTTTGGTTGCAGCCATCATTGTTGTTTGGCGGGCCCGGGCTGGGGATTCGAACCCGCCACCTTAGGTGTATGTGGCTGGCGCTTTAGCCACTTGAGCCACAGGCGCTGAGCCTGTCCATTTTCTTAAGTGTAGAAATCTGGCAAAAATCTTGAAAGGACAGTAAGTATCTGAAATTTTGAGGCATGGAGAAAAGGAGAAAGCAGAAAGGGAATAGAGATAGATGGTTTGGAACTACAGGCCCCTGTAAATTCATTTAACATACATACACTTCTATTGGTGTTACCCTAATATACCACGTGTACATGTGCTACATCTGCCCCTCTGTAGTTGCTACCTTGCTCTAACACCAATGCTGCTCATCTAGATTATCAAAGTAGCTGTCAAATTATACATCTTTTAGTGTTATTAGGGTTAGGGTATTAAGTGTTATAATAACACTATATAGTTTTTTACATGGATATATGTTATAATTTTAAACAAAAGACTGTATTTTGAAAATAATTTTGTTTATGCTGACATAGGCAGCCAGGGGTATTTTTATTTTTTTAATACTTTAAGGTCAGTTTTTAACACTCCTATCTTATGTCTATCCTACCCTGAGACCCCCGCCCCCTGCATTCAGTCTCTAGCTCCACCTGATTCTGTTTTGAAGAAGAATTCTGCTGAGCCAGCCAGTCTGACCCTGGAGTTTTGGCAAATACATTTTTCTTTACTTTTTCTCTGACACAAGAGTGTCACTGTCTCCCAGGCTAGACTGCCACTGCATCAGCCTAGCTCACAACAACAGTCAAATGGGATTTAAGCAATCAATCCTCTGGCCTCAGCCTCTCAGGATGCTGGGACTGTAGGCATCTGCCACCATTCCGGGCTAATTTTTCTACTTTTAGCAGAGACTGGGTCTTGCTCTTGCTTAGGCTGGTCTTGAATTCCTGCTCTCAGGAGATCCTTCTACATCAGTCTCCCAAGAGTGCTAGGATTATAAGCCTGAGCCGCTGCCCCTGCCCTCTCTCCCATTTTATTATTAGACACTGTGATTATTAGACAGTGATTTATCCCTTTGAAAAATTGATTTTCAACAAGTGTTTATTCCTTGACAGATTTCATCTTCCTATTATAGGCTTGCCTTTCTGGTTACCTGTCAGTTGAAGGGGTTTGGTGTCACTGGATGAGGGGGCCTTGAAATGAGGAATCAAGAGACTTGACACAGAGTCCATGTTGAGGACTGAGCAACTCTGGGAGGAGCCCTCCCCAGTAAACCTCGGGTCCATATTTATTGTCATAAAATGGGAAGAAGTAGATGAAAGCTGCTTGCCTGACACCAGCACTGATTAGGGAGGACACGGAGAAGTTCAAATAGAACGTCTCCACCTTTGTTTTTGCAAAACCGCAGACCTTGAGTGCAACCTCTGCCTCCAGCATCAAGAGACCTTTGGAATTCAGAGAATCTTTAGCATAATTATTACTGCCACACTTCCCATGTACATTCTCTCTTGGAGGCCAGTTTTCTGATCTCCTGCACATATGACACTCAAATGCCATTCTTGTGATTCTCCAGGTCTCTCAAGCAGGAAGCAAGTCTTATGCTAAAGATCGGGCTCAATTTCCCCTACAGTCAACGAATACTAGAGCCATAAAGACCTGCTTGGATATGAGGATGAGCAAAATACACTGCAACAGTAATTTTGCTGAGTCTCATAAATCATCCAATTTCTATTCAAAGCCTACAACATTGTTTGTTCTGACCTTTTTGATTATGTCTTTTGTGACTCATCCATGTACACAGCTGGAAATTGATTCTACTACAAAGACAGCAAGGATGGTGTGAGTAGCCCAGGGTGGTTCCTCCACTCTGATCTCTAAGAGAAATCTTCTGGAACTTGCGTTTGGATAAGAGAATACAGTCTGCATTTTCTGATACCTAATTTTTTCACTCATTCAACATTTAGTTTCTACTCGGGGCTACAACCTGACCTGACCTCAGTTCAGATTCAGAGCTGTTTTGTGGGCATCACTAGTCACACAGCAACTTTCTGCTATTTAGAAAAAAATGCACCTTTTGGGGCAGCGCCTGGGGCTCAGTGAGTAGGGCACTGGCTCCCTATATCGAGGGTGGTGGGTTCAAACCCTACCCTGGCCAAACTGCAAGAGAAAAATAGCTGGGTGTTGTGGCGGGCACCTGTAGTTCCAGCTACTCGGGAGACTGAGGCAAGATAATCACCTACGCCCCAGAGCTGGAGGTTATTGTGAGTTGTGATGCCATGGCATTCGACTGAGGGTGAGACTTTGGCTCTAAAAAAAAAAATGTACCTTTTTCTCTGGCAAGTAGAGTTTTGTCATATGATGAGCAGAGCAGTGGTGATTTTAGACCTCCACTCATTCCCGTGGTTGGGGACGTCTGCACAGTGAACAACCTGTATAACAGTGTATGACAGTTTCTAGAAATGAAAGGCATTTCCTCTGTCCCCCCGCGGGCCTCAACATTGTTGGAAACTTCCTGAGGATAGGTACTCCACTTTGGTCTTCTTTATTTCCCCTTATTCCTAACAGTAAATTCTTCATAAATACCTACAGGAGTAAAATGTCCAACTTAGAAATATTGGGGTGGCATACTCTAGATTTTGGCACATGCATTTTCATCAGCTTTCATCTGGCTGCGGCAAAACTTTCCTCTTGGACTGAAAAGGGAATATAAAAAATAAGTAAAGATAACATACCCATCATCCCCCCCCCGCCGAGCACCTAAAATCTGCTCTGTTGGCAAATTACCAGTACAATGCTGTTCACTATAATAAAGAAATAAATAAAAAGATATACAGAGACAGAGAGAGATGGAGGGAGGGAGGAAGAAGTGATTATACTCGATGAAATAAATTGCAAATAGGTTTGTGTTGTAAATATTAAAATACTATACAATTTCATTTGGGGAACTTGGTAACCCTTTGATGCTTTTAGAGATAGAAATTGTCCTAAGTATTGTAATGAAACAACATTCTTTGAAATGTGAATGATGATACAGGTCCTTTGATCTCAGACATCCATTCAGTCTCTTTTCACACCTCTCTGTGGAGACCCAGTAATTCTTGTTAGCAGAGATGTCAGATGATCTATTTAAATTTTACGGATACCTTTTTAACACTCTACTCCACCAATGCTGGACAGATCTTTGTCTATCAATTATGCAAAGAGTTGTCAACCAATATCTCAGAACAGAGACAACCCCTCGGCGTCCCTGACATCTTCTCTCCTTTCATGAGACTCAGAGCAGGTCTCAGAGTAGCTTCCTCACTTGCATGTCATCCTTATATTTACAATTGAAACACACCAGTAACCTTCCTAGAATATTGACGACCTCTCAGTGGATGTAGCGTCTGTTCAACCCAACCTTTCTGCAGTGGGCTGGAGGCTGCCATGAGAATGCTCCTTGTAGAACCCCAAGTATGGAAGGTATAACTGAAAAAAAAAAAAAAAAAGCCCCAGCTACAGATCTCTGAAATCTCCTGCCACATTTGTAGTGAGGCTGTACTTTGTATGGGCTGCTTTTTTTTTTTTTTTTTTTTTTGGCTGGGGCTGGGTTTGAACCTGCCACCTCCGGCATATGGGGCCAGCGCCCTACTCCTTTGAGCCACAGGTGCTGCCCTGTATGGGCTGCTTTTGATCAATTACTGAGCTTGGCCCGGATACTAAGGAAGACTCATTGCTGGGAGATTTGGGAATTCTCTGATGGATGCCTTTGGCTCCAGGATTGTCTGAAGATCTTATCAAACCCTCCTTAGTGAACATGATCACCTGGAAATCTTCTATGGAACCTTGCTGCTCTCTCTTCATCCCTTGGGGTCAGCCGTGCTTCCTGGTCTGAGATCCTTTCTCATTTTCTGTCGCAGAAGTGCTCCCCTAATAACAACCTTGCAAATTTACTCCCACCTTTGCTTTATGGTCAGCCTGGACAACCTGGACTAACACAGGACCCAACAGTGACTCACTCTTGGTAACACATGCCCGGAACTGAGGCTTAAGAAAAAGGCATGAAACCAACAGCCTTTGTTCTGTCTCAGGCCGTTGGTAACTCACTGAGTGATAATACGACTTAGTCTAAACCTGTTGCTTCATCTGTTGCATATTATCCATTTAAACCTCAACCCCTGAGTCATAGCTGTACTCCAGAAGAACACATCGGCCATGCTTGTCTGTTGAGGTCATGTGGTCACTGATTCTGGGTATGATGCTATGAATTCACCTCCATAGAGTGTGAACTTCTTAACTGACAACCCTCATGTGTTCTAACTCTTGTCTGTGTCCTGGACTGGGATGAAACCCTAGGGTGGCCTCAGGGCCCCCAGAATCTCTACTCAATGATAACATTTGTCAAAGAGGAATTTAAATCTTCTTTCATCTTTTAAAATGGAAAAACACCAAAGTCTTTGAGTACCATTTTATGGAGTGCCTATCATGATCCAGGCCCTATGCTTCCCTCATCTTCGTCCATCCTCACATCAAACAACCTTATCAGGGATGTATAATTACTACTCCCCCTTTATAGATAAACAGCTTACCAGAGGTCTCAGGCAGATTAGTGGAGACAGGAGGGTGACCTCAAAGGTCTTGCTTTTAATTTTTATACTACCATTGTTTCATGATTTAAAGCTCAACGACCTCGAATAATTCATTTCGTTGTAGGAAGCCTGATTATTTCACACACACAAAAGGAAGCTCATAATAGTATCCACCCTTTAATGAGTCCTTTGTATTTTGTTATTTTACATCCCATTTTATTGTTTGATGCTCATTATAATCCTGATAAGGTAGGCAGGGCCCTTGTATTAGTTGTCTATTGGAGTGTAACCAAATTCTGTAAAAATTGGCAGTATAGAGCAACAGCATTTATTATTTCTCACAAATCTGTGGATTGATAATCGGGGTGGTTCTCTTTCTAGTTTCATTCACTCAGCTGCTGTCATCTGGTGGCTCCAGTGGGGCCGGGGCTTCCATGAGAACCTTGATCTGGAAGTCGAGGCAGACTGAGGCCCTCGGGTCTCTTACCTGTGGCTTCTCAGCCTTCACGAGGGTCGACTCATCTACACAGCATAATGGCCTCAGAATTCTAAGACAGCAAAGGTGGAAAGATGCTGCGAGGCATCTTAAAGCTTTGGTTTCAGACTTGTTACTTCTGCCTCCACTCGCTATGGGTCGGGCTAAGGTTCAGGCCAGCCCTGATAGGAGGAGCGGTGATGTCCTATTTCAAAGTGGCCTTTATTATGCTCATTGTATTGAAAGGTGAGCAAAGGGAGTGAAGAAGGCAGAGTTATCATCCAGATGTCTGTGGTGGCCTCCTTGGTTCTCTTTCCCCTCCCCATGCTGCCGGGGGTCCCTTCTTCTGCACAGTGTTATCGGAACTGGATGAGACTGAGGACAGGGAAGGACTCTGCGCTTCTGGCTTCCGTTCAATGTCGGAGTCTTCTCAGTCTGCGTCGGAAGTGAGCTTTCACGCTAGCATCTGGGTATTAAGGGTCAAATGTTATTCCAAGGCGTGGAGTTAGAACATAATAAAACAAAGTGATTGGTACTTGAACATGAATCCTCTGACCCACCAATTCATTACTCTTTTCCCCATATCACTAGGTGTACCTCTGCTGGCACTCTCTGTCCCCTGTCCCTGGCAGATGGCAATAATTGATCAAAGTTGACACTCGAGATGAAACCTATTTGAAATCCTTGCACTGAACCATATCTAACTATCCTTTCGGATAACACACAGTCAAGTCATTGGTCATTTTCTTCTTATAGAGTGGGACCACATTCTGCCCAATTCAGCTCCTTAAAATATGGAACAAAGGGTACTTTGCAGTTAAAATAACACTTCTTTTTTTTTTTTTTTTTTTTTTGTCCTTCCTCAAGTCAGATAATTTTCTATCCTGGTGAACTGGGCTAGGCAGCACACAGGGCTTCTTTACTGGTAGTCCACACATAATTTTCTGATTGTTCTTTCTCTCCTTAACTTCTCTCTCTTTCTTTCTCCATCAGCTATTCCTTTTCTCTCCCTTTTTTATTCTTCCTCCACATTTCTCTGTCTCTCTCAAAGGCATAATTAACACTTCTTGCACTTGGAAATGAAATCCTGCAGAGTGCACTATTATACTGCAAATAATGATTCTACTGCAGTAGAATCGCTCCTTTTTGCATAAGAAGTTTAATGGCTCTGCACATTTACAATGAATAAATCGAGAGAAACTATTGTTGAGTTTGTCCCATGATTCCTGCGACAAATGAGTTTTGATCAAGGCAGTCGCTTAATGTTTTTCTCTCCAGCAACACCTTCCTGCAATCATGAATGCAAGCGTTCGAAAGGCATCTGTTATTTTTCACAACGCAAAAGAAAACGTCGCCATTGACTTCCAGAGATGGGTTTGTACATCATCCTTGCTGACTTTCCAACAATTCAGGGATGCTGAGGTTGTAAAAAATGTCTGCAAGGAAATTAAAATTCTCATTTTTCCGTAACTTTGCCCAGACAAAATGAACCACATGCCATCCACACATGTATTTATGGGACGAATTGGATGAAGCTAATCGTGCAGTCTGAACCGTGTTATAGATCCATTTAAAACTCTGTGATTTTTCTGTCTGAATGAACGTGGACATTTACTTTTCTTACCACTGTTTTAAAATCATAGGAATCAAAGTGAATTCTAGGGCTTGTTTTCTATTTCCTGTTACGTCCACATTCTACATCTCAAAAAAAAAAAAGTTTATTTTAAGCTTCTTTCATATATGAGATCCTGGCAATTAAGGGGGCATTTTAGGATGAACAGAATATAGTACTTAACGTCATGAACAGTACTGTACCGATCATTGTCAGCACCATGGGGGTTTCTACTTTTAAGCAATGCAGGAATACGAATTTCCTGATGTCTTCACGTTATCCAAGTGTTCAAAGCAAGTGGTTTTACTTCCCTTTTATTTCTATGAAACTTTATTATGAAGGAATGGGAGGAGAAAAGAATTCTTTAGTTCTCAGCTTATACGCAAAGGAGTTAATAATTTCTCTTTGCGATCAAGTGAAAGATTTTATTGAACTAATAAAAAGAATCAAATGTGTTTGTTTAACAAACCCTTGGCATGAGATCTCAGGGGCATCGTTTTAATTAGTCCTCTGCTTATTGACAGTTACATGTTCTGAGGTTTCAGTTACCTGAGGTCAACCATGACCTGAAAATATTACCTCACTATTCCCGAGGGCCGTGAGTAAGTAAAACAAGGGTTATTTGAACACACGCACTACGGCGCTGCCACGGGCTATCTGATAACCAAGGTGGCTGCTAGGGGACTAATGACCATGTGGGAGGAATAGCGTGAGACAGTGGGAGATTTCATCACGCTCTTTATACCCGTGTGGGGTTTAAAATGTAGGAGTTGTTTACTTCTGACATTTTCTGTCTATGTTACACTGCCTACTATGTCATTTGCCTGACTTCATCTCATCAGGCAGGTGTTTTATCATCTTACATTTTCACAAGAAGAGTGAGTATAGTATAATAAGATATTTTGAGAGAGAGAGAAGCCACATTCACATAACTTTATGACAGTATATGGTTATAACATTCTATTTTATCATTAGTTATTGAGGTTTTTCTGTTTGTCTTTTTTTTCTCCTAGAGAGGAAAACATGTTATTAAAACAGCAAATAAAACATAACAATAGCATACTGTTAAAACATATTATTGTGGTTGTTAATCTCATATTGTCCCTTACTTGTAAGTTTAACTTTCTCACAGGTATGCATGTAAAGAAAAAGCATAGCGTGTATAGGGTTTCATACTATTTCAGGTATCCAGTGGGGGTCTTGAAATGTGTCCTCTGCAGACAACGTGGGGGACTACTGAGTCATTTATTTGGAGTAAATATATCTCCACGTGTGGTGTTAGAACTGGCCATATCAATCGAATCAGCCTCTGGGAGCCCACTTCCTCTAACATTCCACCTGCGATTATTTTTATTTTTCCAGCCCAGGTAGGTTTTGACAATATGTATCAGGGGTCCTCAAACTTTTTAAACAGGGGGCCAGTTCACTGTCCCTCAGACCATTGCAGGGCTGGACTGCGGGCCCCAGGACAAGTTGGCTGCTAAGCAGGACAGGCAGCGGCAGCAAAAACACCTGGTGGGCCAGATAAATGTCCTGGGTGGGCCACATGTGGCCCATGGGCCATAGTTTGAGGATGCCTGATATATACAGTTATTCGTTTTCTTTTTCCTGAAGAAAAGTTTTAGCATTTTGTGCCTCCTGAAAAAAATAATAATAAATGTGCTTAATTTTACCTTGACTAAAATTTCTTTCACACACACACATCACCATGCACACAAATACATCAGGATGCTCTAAGTAATGAATTCCACGTGTATGGCAGAGTGAAACATGGGTACAAGTGGGAAAGAAAAGAGGTCTAAGCCTAATTATGCAGTATACAGAAAATTAGAGAATGCTGTTCATCGGTCATTCCTGTGGCAGGACAGCTGGTCAGAAAGGATGGACACTCTTGCTTAATTTACATGATATAAGTTTCAAGTTAACCGAAAAGATGCTTCAGAGAAGTGCATCTCTGTGAAATTTTCAGCTAGTAAAACGCACAATGGCAAACAGGGTCGTAAAAGATCTCACGTGAACCAAATTGAATCAGATGGACATAAGACGCTAAGTCAGTGTTTGTGCTTGTCTTCCATGGATAATTGTTCTAAATGCGTGGAGGTCTTGGAGCCCACAGGGAGCCTGCCCGACCCCCTTCCCTGTTCCACTCGTGCATCACACACGGGCTCCTCCGCTCAGCGTGCCTGCTGTCTCAGAGACGTGTCATTCTGCAGATGCACAGGGCTTTCTTTGCTGCCACAGGTGCCAGTCACTTCCAATGATGCATCTGATCAAATCCGTGACTGCCCCCTTCACTGTTGAACAAAAGCAACAAACTCACCCACCACTGAGTGGTGGCGTAAAAATCAGTCCAAATAAACATAAGCATGGAGTCCGACCCCAGCCGCATAAAGAGGTGTGTCTTTACGTTCCTAAGAAGCCCAGAGCTCTCATTTATCTTCTGGCTTTTCTTCCGAGACATCTGTCGGCTTGCGCTCAGCATCCTTTGTCGTGCACCTGTGTAGGAAATGGCACGTTCAACAGAGAGGGGGAAAGGTGGACAGAAACACGGAAGATGCCGGAAAGGCATGTAAAATGTCATCACGTTATAAATGCCCACATTTCACTGTCTATGCAGAGGAACCAAAGCACAGCTGAGGCCTGTGTGACTGTGTCTGTGTGCATTGTCTTTGATCCGCTTGCTTTCCTAATTAGGCAAACAGAAGATTATTTTTCAATTCGTGTGTTGAGGCAAAGGCATGATTGCTGTTCCAAGCGTGGGCTTCATTTTGTGGGAGTTCCTGTTCCCCTCTCCTTCTTACTCAAGGTGAAGGTCCATTCTTGGGGAAGGGTGGCTCTTTTGGGAGCAGTCCTAGCTCTTCTATCTTCTCTTAGCTGTTGGAGAACACCCTCCCCCAAATGGGCTGCAATTTTAGAGCTTCGCATGGGGATCAGGGAGTCCCCAGAGAGTGCTGTGCGGATATACAACACAGAAACCAGATAGAGGCCCTTTCCTGGCTTATATCTTGGAGGGTAAGTTGGGCTGATTGCTTGGAGTGCTGCCTGTCAAGGGTCCTTGAATGGTTTGGCAACAAATCAAGGACACAGAATAGGTGGCAAAAAGACAAAACAAAAAAGCTAATCTAGCTTTTAGAGTTAAACTGCCCTGTGCCCTTCTGTCCATACCTTTTCCCTTGAAGGATTCTTTTGACATTAATTGGGAATTGACTTAATTTGTATGAAAATGTTCAGCAAGGGGCTGGCAGGAGGTTGCAGAGGTAAACAGCACGATTTGCTTCTGCTGATGGCAAGTGAGCACACACGTGATCTGGAGCTGGTCAGACCTGGGTTTAAATCAGAGCTTTACTCTTCTCTGCCTCGTTGGGCTAATTACCTTTTTCATTTTTCAATACCAGGAACTCTCTTACTACGTTCTTATAGATAATGGCAATTCACCTGTTGGGTCTTACCTGAAACACTTACCACTTCTGAGATACCTCATCAGACCCCTCAGTCTAGATTAAATCTTTTTCTTCCAAGTACCGGCCTCCACAGCATCCTCAGTAACATGGGTCGTTCTTACAGGAGGGCGAGGATTGTGTTCTTACTTTTCACACATCTATATCTTGAACACCTAGCAGAACTGCTTGCATCTGATAGGTTTTTAAATTTTGATTGTTGAATGAAGAACTGAAATCAACCTCATAGACATAGACGCTCCATTGTCTCAGCTGTGAAATGAATAGAGGCCAGCCCTGAGAGATTTAGCAGAATAATACATGTGAAGTGGTCACAGGAATGCACATTTATATCTTGCCACACGTCATTCATTCTAAGGTGCAATTTGCTGCCCACCCAGTTTCATCATCTCTGAACTTAGAATACATCACTAGATTGAGAAAATGCCGTCGATTAACAATCTGTGTTTTTTTCTTTCTCTTTAATCGTACACAAACAATGGCATATCACCATAGTAGTAGAAATCATCTAGAAGTAAGAGTTGTCATATTTGTTGTGGTTACTTTTGTTTACAACAGGGGTTGGAAAATTGCGACTCAGCGTGTGCTTTGCAAATAAAGTTTTATTGGACACATAGCCATGTCCATTCATTTGTGTATTGTCTATGGCTGATTTTGTCCTAGGATGGAAGAGATGAATGATTGCAACAGAGAATGAATGACCTACAAATCTGAATACATTTATTGTCTGCCTTTTTATAGAAAAAGGCTTTGCTGGTCCCTGGTGTAGAACAGTATACTGAGCTAATAGGACAGTCTGAAAACAATTTGGCTGAGGACATGATAGAGGTATTTAGTGGGCAAGAAAAACCATAGGCCAGTAAAGCACTATATTTATGTAATACACATTATGACTTAAATTTCAAAAGCATATAGGTAGAAACCAAACTACTCATATCTTCTTGGCTAATAGACACATTCATCTTTTACATCCTTCATTTTGGCTGCTAACCTTTTGTGGCACAAACTGGAAAAATTGGAGAACATCAACCACTCTTCTTGGAACAGTTCAATCAAAGTTTGAGTTTAAAATCAATACCATATTGAGATTTTGTGAAGACAATGAAGTGGCCCACTAGCAAATTGCTTCTCAAAATTGGGCTTGAAAATCTTGAGTTAAACAGCTTCATTAAGAAAAGTTGGTCGTGAGTACCCAGTCAAAAGGAGCTACTTTGAAAAATGAATAATTCCAGGACTGAAGCTGAGAAAGGCTAGAGTAAGACTAAGAATTTTTTGGTACCTGAACACAGGGAAGTGTTCAAAACCTATTGGGAATGTGTCAAATGAATATAAGCTGAATTGAACAGTCTTGCACTGGCTAAATGTGGGAAAACTTGAGCATGAAAAATGATGGTATGGATTATAATACAATGTATAAAACAATAATACATAAAACTCATAATGGTGTCAAAGATGAGGGGGATTTAAATGCTTTTTTTAAAAAAAAATATAAGAATGTCAGCTAATACATGTGGAAGAAATAGAAGTGTTACTATACAACTATTTTGGCCTTACTGATATTAGAATTAGGTTTCATCAATGAATGTTGTGTCTGATGAAAGATAGTTAGGGAATGGGATGTTTGCATGGCCTGAAAATATCACCCTGCTAACAGGGACAAGGTGCTTTTATAATGAAAGGATCTGGCAGGTACCACCTTATTCAAATGTCAAACTTAACCTCCTACGAAGAACAAATTGACAACACACCTTCTATTGTGATTCAGAGAAAATTATACATCTTCTACATCTTGCCAAAAAATATTTAACACAGATTTAATTATCAAAAGCAATCAGACAAATCCGGAATGTGGGGCAACGTACTAGTCAAGTGACCTGCACGATCAGCAATCTCAATAACATGAAAGGTTGTTCTAAAATTAAAGAAGATTCATCCGATTTAAAGGAAAAGGGAGAGATGATAATCAAATATAATATTGTATTTTGTATTCTTGGCTGGGAGAAAAATAGATGTAAAGCACAGTTGGTAGAAGTTTGAACATGGAATGCATTAGATGACATTATGGAATCAATATTAAATTTAAGTACTTTTTTTTTTTTTTTTTGCAGTTTTTGGCTGAGGCTGGATTTGAACTTGCCACCTCTGACATATGGGGCCAGGGCCCTACTCCTTTGAACCACAGGTGCTGCCCAAATTTAAATACATTTTTAAAACATTTTTGACTCTGAGGAATTCAACTCTTAAGTTGTGTGACCTCGGCACTGGGTCAGAGGGAGATTTTTTGCTCATCTTCTCCCTTTTGCTTATACCACTTAGACCCAGCTCACGTTCCAACTCTTCCCTAAAAACTTCTTTGCTTATTCTAGATCTCCTTACCTTCCTTTCCCTTTGATCTTGTATGATACCCTCAGTAGCGAGTGCATAATTTAGCATTCAGTTTTGTAGGCGGAGAGTAGAGGTGGCCACAGAGACAGATGAGCATAGTGATTAAGGCCCAGACCACTAGTGTTTGAATCCAGGTTCTACTGTCACCACAGGGATATTATGACCTTTCCCTGTACTTCAGAATCCAAAGTTTAAGGAAGATGATGTTTTTACTCTTACCTCACTACAATTCTTTAGTACACTCATCAGATAGCTAAATCATTCATAGTCTCTTTCTCACACCAAAGATCTCTCTTCCTGGGCATGTTAGTAAATAAAATATTTCTTTTTCTTCTAACCCCCCATAATGCATATATTCTGATACATTTCACATTTCACATTATCTCAGTGTTACTTAGCTCAATAAGCAAACACATACTTAAGTTTAAACACAACTCTCATTGAATCTAAGGAAAAGTTGGGTAACTGGTCTTTAAACACTGCAACTCTGAGAACCTCAGTAGCTGAAGTTCATGGTCCTTCCTTCTTTTTGTTTTCCTATTATTGTTATGCGAAATCTCCTAACCCCTCTGTTTTTATGTTTTGATTAATATTCTCAATGAGGAAAATAGTATGAATGATCTATGGGCATGATCTCTGCAGTTCACTGATTTACTATCTGGGTATTGGGGGTGGGTGATGTGACACAAGGGAGCAGTTGGGTTGTAGCAATGCATGTTGGAGGACAATTACAACTTATATATTCATACTGGAGTGTACGAATCTTGAGAGCAAGACTCATGGATCACTTATCCACATTCCCCATTTCATTGAAAACATTTATTTCCGCATAATAACTGTGTCCCTCCAAATTGCTATGGTGAAGCCCTAACACCCAATATGACTGTATTTAGAAATACAGCCTTTAAGGAGGTGATTCAGGTTCAAAGAAGCCATAAAGGTGAGGCCCTAACCTGTTAGAAGTGGTGTCTTCCTTTGATGAGGAAAAGACACTAGAGATAGCATCTCTCTTCCTCCACACACAGAATGAGGAAAAGACACAGCGGAAAAGTGTTTGTCCACAATCCAGAGCAAGAGGCCTCACCAGAAAGCAACCTTCTGGGACCTTGACCTTGGATTTCTTACTTGTAGGAATGAGAAAATAAATTTCTGCTAATCAGACCAGCTAGGCATTTTGTTATGGCTTCCCTAGCAGACAAACACAGTGGGTTTCAAAACAGTTGAAGGTAGGTAGGCAGCACCTGTGGCTCAAAGGAGTAGAGCACTGGCCTCATATACTGGACGTGGTGGGTTCAAATCCGCCCTGGCCAAAAACTGTAAAAAAACTTCAAACAAACAAACAAAAAAACTGTTGAAGGAAGGAAGAAGAGAAAAAAGAAAGAAGAGACAGAATTTAATGGAGTATATCCTATCTCACCTCTGCTCCCGCAAAAAACAAACAAACACATTGGTCTTTTGGATATTATTATCTCTTCCTCAGAGGTAAGAAATTATAGATTCCTTTAACACTGTTTCTTGAGTCCTAGGGTCATCTTTAGTAGAATATCTTGGAGTGCCTATTAACAATCAGGTTTTCCACTTCTACACTGTTGGTGGGACTACAGACTAATCTAGGCTTTTTGGAAAGAAATATGGAGAAACCTCAAAGAACTATAAGCTGACCTTCCATTTGATCCTGCAATCTCATTACTAGGTATCTACCCAGAAGAACAAAGATCATTTTACCATAAAGACATTGTACTAGAATGTTCATTGTGGCTCAATTCATAATTGGCATGTCGTGGAAGGAACCCAAATGCCCATCAACCCATGAATGGATCAACAAACTGTGTTGGAATACTATTCAGCCATAAAAAAGATGGAGACTTTACATCTTTTACATTTACCTGGATGGAGTCGAAATACATTTTTCTTAGTAAAATATCACAAGAATGGAAAAATAAACATCCAATATACTCAATACTAACATGAAACCAATATATAAACAATTGCATGCTCATATGAACAATAAAACACAAATATAATCTACATTGGCAGGGGTAGGAGGAGGAGGGAACGGGGAGGGGAGAGGATGATTGGCAGGAGGAGGAAGGGCAGGAGGTGGGATCTCACCTAATGCGCACATTGTGAGGGTGTTTAATATGCCCCTAGTCGAGGGGGTATTCTATACCTGGAAATTTACCATGGAAGTGAGAACAATGTAATCTAAAAATTTGTACTCTCATATTAATTTGGAAAAAAATAGATAAGAAAAAAAATAAATAAAATCAGGTTTTCCTCAAAAATATTATGTTTGGGGGGACTTACCCAATACCTACCAACAAAGAATCTCTACAAATCGGTGGTGAATAAGCATCTCAGGTGATTCTTATCCACCTCAAATTTGAGAACCATCATCAGAGAAGACAAATAACTTGCTCAGGGCCAGAGAAGCAGAGACGGCATTGGAATTTGGGAGTCTGGCTTGACAGCTCCTGTTTCTCCCACTTATCCTGTTTATATAGCCTCATCGTGTAAGGGAAGGAAGGGCTGAGCAAAGGCGAGAAGCCACATGGGGTAAACTACTAATGTTTCATATTCGATCAGTTTTAAAACTGCAAGGTCTTTGCACCCTACTTTTCCCTTTAACAAAACATAATACAATTTGATAAAACAAAGCCTTTTTGTTCAAGGTTAGTCTGAGTACTGCTTCCTCTCTTTCTTCTCCTGGCAGGGAATGGAACAACACAAATTATCCATCATTAGACACATTCCCACAGCACACCCTCTGTCTACGTACTGCACTTACCAGTGCTCAAACGGAGGGCGGTTTAGCTTCTGCCGTCTTTATTTCTCCAATAACCTGTTTGTCATTTGCTGCTTGGACTTTTCTGCTGTTATCTAATTTAGCAATTCTGATGCATTTCAATTCAAGTATTTATCGAGAGCCCGTGTTTTTCACATCATCTTCGGCCCTGTGGGTGGAGGATACCAACTCTGCCCCCAAGGAGCACGTTCTCCCAGGCGAGTGTTGGCATAGCCTCATAGCCACAGCATGCTGCTTTGGGAATGAGTCTATGAAAACCATCCTCTCATCTTTAAAATTATACAAATTGACAGTCTATGGCCCAGCTATTTTTTTTTTTTCCATTAGGAGGTTGGTAAAAAATGTCATAAAATATTCTAGGCAAAGAAGTTGAAGTTTCCAGTGTAAACCGTGATTGATTCTGAAGATGTGTTTGCTGTACAAATTCCTTCTCATGACAAACACATTCCCCAGGAGTGGCCCACAGCTGATTTATTTGTCTTTCCAGTGTTTTAAGACAAGCATAGTCTTTTCAGAGTGGGAAATTGTCTATCATGGGGAAGTCTTGTTTTTAAAGTAGAGATCGCTGCAGTACCTTAGTGTACTAGAGCTGTTGGGATGATTAACTGAGGTTTTGTTTTGAAAATGCCAGGACAGTTTCCAGTTTAAAGTATGAGCTCAAGAAGTGTGAACTACTTTCACATTGAAGGCTGAGTTCTTAGGAAGCATTTTTAAAATGCAGGAACAAACTTATAAAACATTTAATAAACATTTCAACACACATTTACGGGAGTATGCATGGATGTAGAGGAGAATAAAAGTAAAAATAAGATCTGGTTTTAACTTACTGCCAAGTTGCTTAGTACTGAGGGTGTCCCCAAAATGTATATGCATTTAAAGAGATGTTATCTATGTGTTACTTTTTGAAGTTGAATTGAAGGTACCGCGACTGGTCAAGTGTACCCAGACATGCTACGTACATCCATGTCACCAGCAACTTGTACATTTCTGAGGAATGATTGATTTTACTTCCAAGAAGATCTCTGAAAATGTATACACATGTTTTTGGCATCCTCTGTATTTGGATTTCTTTAAACATATAGATAAATAACTATTATAACAGACACAGGACAACAATAATAACGATGGTGGCAGTAATGACGATGAATGCAACAGATATTATCTTTTTATTTAGTTGTATAATCTTTTGTTTGTTTTTTTTTTTTTTTTTTTGGAGGCAGAGTCTTACTGTGTCACTCTCAGTAGAGTACCATCTTGTCACAGCTTACAGCAACCTCAAACTCTTGGGCTTAAGTGATTCTCTTATCTCAGCCTCCCAAGTAGCCGGAACTACAGGCACCTGCCACAATGCCCACCTATTTTTTTTGTTGCAGTTGTCATTGTTGTTTAGCTGGCCGGGCTGGATTCAAACCCTCCAGCCTGGGTGTATGTGGCCAACGCCCTACCCACTGAGCTACGGGCACCACCAGTAGTGTAATTTTAAATGCTCTCATAAAGATTTTTCCACTTAATTCTTATAATAATTTGTCGAGGCAAATGGTCTTAGATACGGTTGAGAATCATTGATGGCCCATGGTTCTAAACTCTAAGGAGACAGAGCTAGATTATAATCAAGATTTCATAATATTATATTTTTTTTTTGCTGTTTCTCCTGTATTCCAAGATTGAAGTTGGATAAATACACACGAGAGATATGACATGTCCCTTGGGATGAGGACAGTTTTAGGAAAACACAGAGTTCATTTATACAGTCGGCAGGGTCAGGCTTTTTAATCTGCGAGGGGACTGTGTCTACACGGAAGTGATCTCCGTCCTCGGGGCTTTTTACATCACCCGACAAGGCATCCTACCGTTCCTGTTAATAAACCAACATTACATTCTTAACCCATATTCCAGTGTCGTTGATGACTCTGCGATATTGTTATGAAAATAATAAGTTAATTTCATTAATTACTTGATAATCTCTCCATTCAGGATTGCTAATTGGAAAATGAACTTGGAAATGTTGGTCAGAAATAAATTACACCAATGCAGTCATACTGTTTTGGATCTTGTTAAAAGAATTAAACATTTGAATCACTATGTTTTCTAATTAAGCTTCATCCTAGGATACCCTCAGAGGAAACCCTGAGAGGTGGGAGATACTCTGGCTTTCACGCCAGTGGTATTTTAAACTATTCCGCATGGGAGGAAGGGAGGGGGGGAGGGGCACACAGACTCACACAGAGGCTTCTTTAGAATTTTAAAATTCATAATTTATGTTGCCATTGCGTGGAGACTTAATACTGAGTTTCTGGAGAAATAACGATGAAATAATAGTGTACTTGGTTTTACTTGAGACTCATAAAGAACTGTGCAAATATCACTAAGGCATTTTTCCCCCTCCTCTATGTTCAGCCTCCCTGAAACAATAAAAGGGCAAAAATAAACAGGACTCTCCCTCCACAATAAAATTAAGAAATAGCCACAAATTCATCAAGGGGTAAGGGCATTGACCTGTAAAGGACAGCTAAAAACTAATGTATGACTCAAATGTAAGCTCAAACCCACATGGTTCAGCTTTGGAGTAGTACCTCAGTCTGGCAGCCACATACAATGTAAGCTTAACTCAGTATTAAACTTTTCATCTCAGAAAAGTCCTGCTTCTATATTTGTACTCTTTTTTAAAACTTCTATCCTTTTTTGTTGTTGTTGTTTGTTTTGAGACAGAGTCTTACTCTGTTGCCCCAGACTAGAGTGCCATGTCATAGCTCACAGTAACTTCAAACTCCTGGGTCAAGCAATCCTCCTGCTTCAGCCTCCTGAGTAGATAAGATATATATATATATCTTAGATTTATATAAGATATATAAATCTTATCTTATCTAGATAAGATATATATATATAAAAATATATATAGTTATAAGATATATATTTATAAGATTTATTTATATATATTTATAAGATATATATATATATGATATATATATCTCAGAGAGTCCTGTTTATTTTTACTCTTTTATTGTTTCAGGTAGGCTGATATATATATGTATGTCATATATATATATATATATTTAGTAGATACAGAGCCTTATTTTTGCTCAGGCTGGTCTTAAACTCCTGAGCTCAAGCAATCCTCCCGTCTTGGCCTCCTAGAGAGCTCACATCCTCTTAGAAGACTTCGGTCCTATAGTTAATCCTTCTCTTTCTACACTGGGCACCCCCTCCTCTAGTGGAGTCAGTCCAGTCAGCATAAAAACAACTTAGTTTCCACATCTTACATGCCTTGGAGCTCACATTCCCTCTTCAAATGGGCCTCGTTTCCCAAACAATATCCTGGGAAGAGTTGCCTGTATTCACTGTCTCCTTTATTTATTTTTTTAAACCTTCACTGACTCTTTTGCCTACCCAATGAGAGGGGCATGAACATCTGTGTGTTTATCCACATACAACCTGCCCTCACATTGTTCTTCTCTTGGAATGTATTAGGAAATCCAGTGTTCTGTGTCCCTCCTCTGACATTACCCTATGCGCCATTCAGAAGCATTACATGTATTTTTCCATCCTTTCCACCTAAAAACACTTTTGTGTTTTGATTTTTATGACATTGTTTTCTCCAGCTGTCTTGGCCCACTTCGTTCTCTTCTGCTGGTTGGCTGGGGAGCCTCCCTTGATGGGGTCTTTAAATGTTGATGTTTTCTAGATATCACTACTCTTCACTTTACATTGCAGTCTGATGGCTTGAAATGCAATTTATTGCTACTGATTTGCTAATATATACGTATAAATATATATACAAAACCTTGACCTGGTATATCCCCTGAGATCCAGATATCTTTAGTCAACTGCCTGTTTGACATTTTAATTTGCATTTTTACTAGAGATCTCGAACTTAAAATGACTATGAAAAATCCATTGATTTGTGGCCTCCCCAAACTCTTCCTGTCTCAATTTGCTACTTTTAGAAAATTTCATGCTCATTTTCTCTTTTGCTCAAGATAAGAATCAACTTTTATTTACCCTCTTTTGTGGCCTATTCCACATCCATCCATCATCAACTTGTTGGTTATACCTACAAAATATATCTTGAATCTATTCCATTCTCTCCATGGCATAGCTCCAACCTTAGTCCCTGATACCATTGTCTGTTGTCTAGGTTTTTGTAGTATATATTTCTACAGTAATTCTCCTACTTCCATTCTTGTTTTCCCCTCAGTCTATTTCTAAGCAACCAGGGTGGTGCCTGAAAAGCATAAACTGGAGCATATCACATTCTCATTGAAAATGGTCGAGTTCCTTTTATCACATTGAAAACGAAACCCAAGCTACTTACTCTGAGACACCAAGATCGCACCACCTGGCCCCTGTTTGCTCTGCCACCTCACCACACTTGGCTCTGTATTGTCTCCTTAACTGTGTTGAGACTTTCTTCATGCCAGGCTACTCCTCACGTGAGACACCCTCTTTCAGGGTTTCACGTCCCCTGCCTGGATACCTTTTTGCAAATTTTCTTTCTTGTTTTGTTAAGAAGGCCTGGCTGGGTTCAAACCTGCCATCCTTTGTGGACAGGGCCAGTTGTTGTAACCATTGCCCAGTTCCTTTCTGCAAATTTTCAAAGGGAACCTGTATTAAACCTTAGCTTCAGTGGAAATTTTACTTATTCCAGGAAGACTTTACTGACCATCTACCTCTGCATCCCAAGTCCTCTCACATCCGTCTCAGCATCTTTTCTTTAGTTTTTAAGAATTTATCACAAGCTAAAATGAATCTTATTTACTTGTATATTTATTTGTTGATGACCTCCACCAACTAAAATGTAAGCTTGGGGAAGGAAACTTGGTGGATTTGTTTGTTGCCTTGAAGAGTATCTAACATACAACAGGTGCTCAATAGGTATCTGATTAGCACATACGTGGATGAACGAGGACAAATCCTTTGGGTCATTTTGTAAAGTTGTCTCTGCCTGTTTCTCCCATTGTCTCCCCTCTGCCACCTCTTTTTAGTCTAGCTTGTCTTTTTCATGCCCTCAGTTGCTCATTCCAGAAGTTTATAAATTATTTTAGGAAAAAAATAAGCTCCTCACAGAGTATGGGGAAAAGGGACACTCTATACCTGGGAAAGAATGTGGACATCTAATTGATCCTTTTAGTAGACTTAGATATTTCCAAATCTGAGCCAGAGTAAAACTTGCAAAACATTGATGTGCTTGTCCCCAAAGCTGGAAACTGAGTCTTTACTAGAAATGAGGATGACTGAGTATTCACAGGGAGGAGCGGGAAACAAACCTCTTGGGACCCGGCTTCACATCATTGCAATGCCCACCATCATTTCTATTTCTCAGATAGCCTCTGATCCAAGAAATAGGAGCTGCAGTGAGGCAGAGTGAAAGAAGAAGGGGAGAAACATCAACCAGTTGTGTAAGTTTTGATTCAATTGAATAGAAGTTTATTTAAGTAAATCAGGCCTGAGTACTTGGATAATCTCCTTCACTCCCAAAGTGGGAATTCTAAAAATGGAGGAAAGATAGTTTCCCAAAAGTGAAGATGGGTTATTATCAGTTCACCTGTGACTTTAACTATTTTTTCAGCAAATAGCAGGACCAGAGAGGGATGCCCACATTCAGAGATTAAAAACTAACAATAATCTATACACATATAGGAGAATACAGTGAGGATAAGTTCTGAGAAATGCAAAATGATTTGGTCACTGTGTGAACGTCACAGACTACACTTACACTTACTTCTCCCATTGTCTCCTCTCTGCTGCCTCTTTTTAGTCTAGCTGATCTTTTTCATTCCCTTAGTTCCTCTTACAGAAATTTGGAAATTATTGTAGGAAAAATGTAGCCTAGATCGTCTAGCCTACTGTACACCAAGGCTATGCGGTATAGGCTCTTGCTCTTAGGCCATACAATTACACAACATGTTCCAGCACTGAAAACTGTAGGCAGTCAAGACACAGTGGGAAGTATTTGTTGGTTTAAACATAGAAAATGCACAGTAAAAGTACAGTATTATAATCCTATGGTACCACCATCATATATATGGTTTATCATTGACAGAAACGTTGTTATGTGGTTCTTGACTATATATAACATTATTATAAACAGTAAGAGGAGGAAGAACTAACTAAAGCAAAAAGAAGAGTGAAATAAAGAGAAAGAAACGGGCTATAGGAGTTGGAAGGAAGAAGGGAATTTATTATGATTTTAAGATGATAAAGGCTGGCAACCTGTAGAAGACTGAAACTGGACCCACACCTTTCACCATTAACTAAGTTAGACTCTCACTGGATTAAAGACTTAAACTTAAGACATGAAACCATAAAAATTCTAGAAGAACGCGTAGGGAAAACACTTGAAGAAATCGGCCTGGGCGAACATTTTATGAAGAGGACACCCCGAGCAATTGAAGCAACATCAAAAATACACTATTGGGACCTGATCAAACTAAAGAGCTTCCGCACAGCCAAGAACACAGTAAGTAAGGCAAGCAGACAGCCATCAGAATGGGAGAAGATCTTTGCAGGTTATGTCTCGGACAAAGGTTTAATAACCAGAATCCATAGAGAACTTAAACGTATTAGCAAGAAGAAGACGAGT
>CAUYQS010044890.1:0-25426 GCA_963574585.1 Otolemur crassicaudatus
GTGGTCCCAGCTACTTGGGAGGCAGAGGCAGGAGACTCGCTTGAGCCCAGGAGTTGGAGGTTGCTGTGAGCGGGATGCCATGGCACTCTACCCAGGGGGACAGCTTGAGGCTCTGTCTCAAAAAAAAAAAAAAAAAAAAAATATCATCATCATATTTTCAAGAAACGGAAAAAATAATTCTTCATTTGGAAGCAGAAGAAAACCCTTTATAGCCAATGCAGTTCTTAGGAATAAAAACAATGCTGGGGGCATCAGTCTACAAGACTTTAGGCTGTACTACAAGACCACAGTGATCAAAACAGCATGGTATTGGCGCAAAATTAGAGACAATGACATTTGGAACCAAACAGAAAACCAGGAGATGAAACTAACATCTATAGCCACCTCATCTTTGATAAACCAAACAGACATAAACTGGGGTAAAGAATTCCTATTCAATAAATGGTGTTGGGAAAAATGGATAACCCCAAGTTAAACACTGAAACTAGGCCTGCACCTTTCACCATTTACAAAAATTGACTCAAGATGGATAAAAGATTTAAACCTAAGGCATGAAACAATAAAAATCCTCGAACAAAGTGTGTAGAAAACACTTGAAGATATTAGCCTGGGAAAAGATTTTATGAAGAAGACTTCCGTGGCAATTACAACAACAAAAAAATAAATAAATGGGACTTAAACTGAACAGCTTCTGCACAGCTAAGGAGACACCAACCAAAGCAAATAGACAACTTCCAGAATGGGAAAATATATTTGCATATTACGAATCAGACAAAAGCTTGATAAGTAGGATCTATAGAAAACTCAAGTTAATCACCAAAAAATACCCAACAATCCCACGTATCATAGGGCAAGAGACATGAATAGAACCTTCTCTAAAGAAGACAGGAGATGAAAAATGCTCATTGTCCCTATCTCCAGAGAAATGCAAATCAAGATCACCCTGAGATATCACCTAACCCCATTGACAATAGCCCATATCACAAAGTTTCAAAGCTGTAGGTGCTGGTAGGGACGTGAAGAGAAGAAAACATTTTTACACTACTGGTGGGACAGCAAACTAATGTGATTTTTTTGGAAGGAAGTATGGAGAATCCTCAAGGAACTCAAATTAGACCTCCCATTTGAACCTGCAATCCCATTACTGGGCATCTACCCAGAAGGAAAAAAAAAAAACCTTTTATCATAAGGACACTTACACTAGACTGTTTGTTGCACCTCAATTTACAATCGCCAAAATGTGGAAATAACCTAAATGCCCACCAATCCAGGAATGGATTAGCAAGCTGTGGCAGGTGGCCCTTGTGGCTCAAATGAGTGGGGTGCTGGCCCCATATGCAGGAGGTAGCAGGTTCAAACCCAGCCCCAGCCAAAAACTGCAAAAAAAAAAAAAACAAAAAAACAAAAAAACAAGCTGTGGCATATGTATAGCATGGAATATTATTCAGCCATTAAAAACAACAGAGACTTTATAACCTTTGTATTAACCAGGACTTAGGTGGCATTAGTAAAGCATCACAAGAATGGAGAAGAATCCTATGTACTCGATTCTAATATGAAGGCAGTAGATGAGCTTATACAAGAGGTGGGCAGGGGAATGAGGGAGCAGGGAGAGGAGGGGAGGAAGGGGGTTGGCAGGGTCACAGTGTATGGCACACCTCTTAGGGGCAGGACACAATTATAAGAGGGACTTTATCTAACAAATGCAATCAGTATAACCCAATTCTTTGTACCCTCAATGAATCCCAAACAATAAAAAAGAAAAGAAACAAATATTACTACACATACACATGTGTGCTTTTTTTTTTTTTTTTTTTTGCAGTTTTTGGCCAGGGCTGGGTTTGAACCTGCCACCTCTGGCATATGGGGTCAGCACCCTACTCCTTTGAGCCACAGGCGCTGCCCCATACACGTGTCTTTTGGGGGAACACAGAAACCCTGGACTTTATCTATTTATCATCAGTTTGCACTTTAATACACAGAGATTTTTGTTATGTGTTCTCTCTTTTCAAATTCTGAAAATTAAGCTAAAAAAAATTCCCGAAATTCTACCACAGGTTTTCTCTTTTACTTTGTGTTAAAAATAAAACAAAAAAGCTACCAAGACTATCCTGATTTCAAATGTCAAAAATTTTCCCAACTGAAAAGAGCAAGAAAAGTAATTTTATTCTCTTGCAATACCTTGGTTTTTAACTTTTGACTTAGTCTCTTATAAGGGCATATTTTTTTAATTCAATTCAGAATGTGAGTATTTATGAGGGAGTAAGACAAAGCCCGTTCCCTTGAAGAGCCTGGAGTTTAAATTATAGGATGAAGGAAGGAAGGTAGAGGAGAGAAGAATGAGTACCTCCATAAATTACTAGAGGCTGGGGTCTTGCCCTGGTTACAAGAAAGGAGAGCAAATAGCTCATTGTGGACTGGAAAAAACAATCTGAGCACTGACTCCTGTTTGGTTTTCAGCTTCCTTTCCACTTCCTTCTTATCACTATCTGTGTCCTTCCCACCTATCTAAGCTATTTCAGCTTGTTTCCAAATCAAGTGATCAGTGAATTTGGATTAGGATTGTAGTGCTTAAGGTCTGAAATTACAAAAGAAAGCCCAAAAGTAAATTGTACATTTGATCACTATGCAGAAACTTTTATATGTAATTTTGCCTCTATAATTCTTTAAAATGTTTTCTTCTTCCCTAAGGCATATAGTGGGGCATAAAAACCATGGTGGTCTCACTCAGCCCATGGAAGTGAAAAAGAAATGAGATTAGAATTCACATGTTTTTTTAAAAGAGGTAAAAAGGGATTCAATAAAGATACATGCTCTTCTAAAGTCCAAAACTATACAATAGCGCTAGAGAAAGTACAGAATCACCTGCTCCTCTTCAATACAAAGACAGTCTGACAAATAAAATTCTGGCTTAAGTACCTTATAGTACTAATTACAAAAAGTCTGTGTTTTCATTCTAAGTGAGCCAAGAATCTACCAACTTGTTCTTTCCTTCATCTCCATGGCTATGGTCCTCTCACAGAAAGAACAGAAGACCAGAAAGCAAAAAAGGTACAAAATATCAGCATGAGTAACGTGTTCCCATCAAGTCAGATGTTTATATATATATATATATATATATATATATATAAACATTCATATATGTTTATACACATATATATATGTGAGCGTATCTGTAAATTTTGAGAAGAAATGTTTTCTTTGCTTTTAGGTTGAATCGGAAAATAAGATACCCAAATCACCAGCTAAAAGTATCCTTATGAAAACAGAAACAATGAGAACTGAAATGGTTACTAAACAAGATGTGCTATTAGGTTATTCCAATGATTTGAAAAGTCCATTAGTGAATAGCTTATAGAGTGCCTCTTGCTTCAAAAGGCACTCTATAATTTTAGATGGGAAAGCTGTGCATTTCTGATGAAAATTCTAGACATTAATACTGAATAAAATATTTATTGTGATTTTTTTCCCTCCGAAATGAGAGTGTTTATTTTTCCTAGTTCGCCAAAGGACATAGTTGCAGAACCTCTTTCAGCTGGTCTTGCCTGAAAATAAAGAGTAAAGATATTAGAAAGAGGCAGCTATACATAGCCCTGATTAAACCCCTTAATGCTATCTTACATGAAAAACAAAAAAACAGGCACGGTGGCACATGCCTGTAATCCTAGCACTTTGGGCGAACAAGTTGGGAGGACTGTGGAAGCAAAGGGAGACCAGCCTGGGCAATACAGCAAAATTCCGTTTCTACAAAAAATTTAAACAGTTGGCTGGACGTGGTGATGCAGGTATTTCCAGGTACTTGGGAAACAAAAGTAGGAGGATTATTTAAGCAGAGTTCCAGGTTGCAGTGAACTATGATTGTGTCAATGCAGTCCAGCCTATCTTTAAAAACTTAAAACATGAGAAAATAAAAACCCACCCTAAGTTAATAAACAATTTAATAAAAAAAGGAAACACAGACCCACTAAGAAAGTGATCTATATTAATGTTACCTGTGACTCATGGTATTTCCATCCTATCATATAATAAATCTGATATGTGGCAGGTATTGAACCATCTTCATTTCTGTACATTTCTGTAAAGACAAATAATAAAGTCTGAAAAAATTTAAGTAGGAAAAAAAAATCTGTTCAGTAAGATTCACATTCTTCAAAGAGAAATGGGTACTAGGATACTTGTAAGACTGTGACAACCCCTTACATGAGAAATTCTCAACACCAAGAAGCTGACAGTAAGGAAATAAAAAGAGCTCTCTAGAAAAAGAGCTACAGAATCTGAGTTTTAAGGAGGAGGACAGAAAGTCTGATGAAGCTGTGATGAGAAAGGATTCTTATTAGGAGGACCATTAAGGGACTCATCATGACACAGCACAGGTTCCTCAGTGAGGCTCGAGTGCAAAGCAGAGTCTGCAGCTCCCTTACCTCTGTACACTGCTGCAGCCGCCAGCATTGTGTCTCGGTGCAGAAGGGCTTTTCTATTCCAAGAGCAGTTACTTTCACCCATACCTAAAAATACACTACAGGCAGTTCAAGATAATACAGCAAAACGCTGAACAGCTGAGTATCACAGACTTCACCTCATCTCATCCAACAGCACCCCTGTGCCTATTCTCTGATAGTCACAATTAGCTCCCCCAAGTGAGGTGTTAGCTACTCCTTGAAGGAGGACAGGCTAATGCCACAATGGCTCACTCCATAAGCCATAAATGTAAGTATAACTGCGAAACTTGAAAGAGGACTGGGAGACTCATTCAATAGTACCGAAGCTAATATGTTTTCTCAGATTTTAGGATATTTTACTAATCCCAAATTAAGAGTTATGTACATTGTTTTCATAAGCACTTCTTTTAATGTTTTAAAATTTATTTTTAGACTTCTTTCTTTCAAGTTGGTTAAAAGCTAGGATAAATATTATTCTACCGGTCATTAAAAATTAATGTTGTATATTTAGTTAATTTTTCTTTACGCAAACACTTAAACAAAAATACTTTGAAACAAAATTAAAAGAATTTCAGAAGTAAAAATTATATGTATTCTCTATATTGGAGTCAGTTTCTTCATTTTGTTTTTCTACTTTCACAAATCAAAAAACAAATAAACTTTTCAATATTAGTATTCTTCAACAGTTTAAAAATAATAATCCACTGCATTTTCAATGGCCTTATTAAAAACAATCAACAAATTAGCAGCAATAACAAAACCTTTTTCTTCTCTTCCATCCCAAAAGGTTCCTATTATTCCCTAAAATAATGAATCTCTGACACTAAAATCAATGTCCCCTATCCTGTTTTTTTTTTTTTTTTGAGACAGAGTCTTACTATGTCACCCTCAGTAGAGTGCTGTGGTGTCACAGCTCACAGCAACCTCAAACTCTTGGGCTTAAGTGATTCACTTGCCTCAGCCTCCTAAGTAGCTAGGACAACAGGTGCCTGCCACAACACCTGGCTATTTGTTTGTTTGTTTGTTGCAGGTGTTGTTGTTTAAGCTGGCCTCAGGCGGGGTTCGAACCCACCAGCTGTGGTATATGTGGCCAGTGCCCTACCCACTGAGCTACGGATGCCACCCACTATCCTGTGAGTATTCGTAGCCCCATTTGAGTCTAACAATAGACTCAAACGAGATTAACCATCAAGAAAAAAGTAGCTCACATTCTTCTATCATAAAGCAGCTAGACAACCTGAGACCAAACACTCTGGGTCTTCAAAGCAGCCAGACTAGATAGATGGTCTCTGTATTTTAGACCCACTGTATAATCTAACTGTCCTACATAGTGAGTATCAGCTATATCCTTGGGACTCAAACTGGACAAGTCTGTTGCTGATGATGAGTGTGGTGCTTCCATTTCTGCTCAACTTCCTACTGCCATGGCTTCCTTACACATTATAGAGTTAGCCTCCACCAGTGGAAAACAGATTATTTTAAATGTAAACACATGATGCTAGAAATTTTAAAATGCCTTCTAAACAAAGGGTACTGAAATATGTTAATTAATATTAGTGGGTATAATGCTCCCTCTGAAGGGCTGAGCCAGGTCAGCCACACAGAAATTTAAGAGCACTACTGATCCAGCACAGGCCCTAACTGCGGCAGCCTACCCTGCCCTCAGAGAGAGGCACCATACTAGATTTTCCTCCACCCTGTGGACACAGTGTGAGGTGGCAGAAAGAGTCTGGACTCAGATCATAATCTTGGTTTTAACTCTTACATTACCTGGGACAAAGTCATTCAACTTCTATTAAACTCTATTTACCATCTTCAAAATGGAATGATGATACTGGGACTTTGGGATTTCTGACTTGCTCTGAGTTTGGGGATAACAGAAAAATCCAGTAGGTAACTGTTTAAGACTCTCACAGTGTTTTTAAGGTTAAGTTCAACTGATTACAAAAAAAAAAATCCTAATTTATTACAGCTTACTAGAAACAATACTGAGTATTGGCTAAAAAGAATAACTGAACTTACCTTAAAATCACTGTGAAAGCCTTGAAAATTTCTCATGTAATCATCAGCTGATAAGCAACTTGTTTTGTAAAATTAGGTCAACATTCTGGACTTTTTCTGTGAATTAATAATAGCAGCTTAAATGAGACACACCACAGCCATCAAGAAAAATTATAGTATAAATGTAAAATAGCAAAAACAAATCTGGAAGTAACACTACCTTCCAGTCAGCATAGCAGCACACCTAGAAGTCTCCCAAGTTCTCCCCCTCCTTAATCGTCCCATGACTACACTTCTTCCTATCCACCTGCCTTAGACTTTTTCCACGGTAGAGTGGTTGAGATTTCAAGATACAAATAAGGTTACTTGACTAAGTTAAAATCCTGGTTCTATTTACTAACTACATCATCTTAGACAAGTTACTTCTTTCTGTGCTTCAATTTCCTCATATAGAACAAGACAGATAAGCCATGCTAGTCATTTACCTTCCTCATAAAATATGTCTCATAAACAATGGTGCAAGGTAGAAGGTGAGCTTTCTAATACACTAACCTGATTGTTTCTCCTCTATGCAAAATTCTTTCACAACACTACAAAGTTCAGCTGAGAAAAATCCAGAAGCCTCTGATCCTCTATCACTTCCCCATTCGTAATATAAGGGCTGACAATTAAGTCTGCAATCTCATCCTAGAAAAAGTGCTATACACCTCACTGCTGAATAATCACTACAGTCAACTTTGAAGTACTCCCCTTGGGAAGCTATGCACTGATGCCAGAGCCTAGTCTAGCCTTGAAAGCAGTTTTGAAATAATTTTTCTAGAATGGCCATCAAGGCTATCATTGTATTACCCTTGATGTCCTGAATGTCATCAAAATGTCTTCCTATATTTCCTTTACCTTTGGGTAGAAAAAAGTCACTGGGGGTAGATCAGGTGAGTAGGGAGGGTGTTCCAATACAGTTATTTGTTTACTGGCTAAAAACTCCCTCACAGACAATGCTGTGTGAGCTAGTACATTGTTGTGATGTAAGAGCCACACTTTTCTCACACCAAGATTTTCAGTTAAGATATTCCTATTTCTCTAGCAATGTTTATATCTCTAGTATAGAGATCCTCAGAGTCTCACCCTGTTACCCTAGTAGAGCACTGTTGTCTCAGACTCCTGAGTAGCTGGAACTGCAGATGCCCACCACAAGGCCAGTTTTTCTATTTTTGGTAGAGATGGGGTCTTGCTCTTGCTCAGGCTGGTCTCCAACTCCTGAGCTCAAGCTATCTATCTGCCTTAGCCCTCCCAGAGTGCTAGGATTATAGGCATGAGCCAGCAGTCCTGGCCTTTTGCAATGTTTTCATCAGGTCTGCTTGTTGCTGGCCATCCTGACCTCTGCTTTCCCTCTCCTCAGAAAAATGTTTAATTCATTTGTACACTGCTGTTTTCCTCATGGCATTATCCTCATAAACTTGGACTAACATGTCCCTGATTTCACTTCTATTCTTGCCAAGTTTAACAAGAAATTTCATAATATTCTGTTCCTTCCTCTGATTCAAGCTCCAACATTCTTGCAACAGTTACAAAAACATGGAACAATGAATGCCACTCAGCAAGACAGCACCACACACAGACATGAACACAGCTGGCAGACACTAATACACCAAGGTTTTAAAACCTTACAGAATTGTTTGTACAGTGCTGCCAACATAAACACAGTAGCAAGTTTGTGAATTTAACTGTCAGACCTCCTACTCATTGCATTACTGAATTATTGTATAGTTCCTTCACCAGAAGAGTGAGAATGTGCATATCCTCTTACACCTCCAGGATTTTACACAGGCCATTTCCTCTGTGTGGAATGCAATACCTGCCACCCGACCCCTCAACCAGAATCTATCCTTTTTCACTACCTGACAAACTCATTTTAGCTTAGGTGCTACCTTTTCTGCAAAAACATCCCTGATGCCCTAAGCAGATTCAAAGGCTTTTTCTCTTGTGTTTCTCCATGTATTTTAAAAATTAAATAATAATCTCATGTTATTGTTGATTGCAAATGTCTGCCTTTGTGTGTCTCTTCCTCTCTACCAGAAGAAAAACTCCCTGAGACCAGGAACAAATGGCTCAATGGCTCAAATGGCACATGGTAGATACTCAGTAAATGGCAAGTGGATGAAATAAAATCAATCAGTTAATGTTTATATCTGTTTTGTTAAATATCACTTTGACACACTATCTGTAAATAATTTCTCTTAATTTTCCTTAGGATAGGAGATTATCAAAGACTAAGATGCATTTCTGTAAATGACTTTACAGTGAAAATAAAAGAAGCACTGGCAAATGGTCTCAAAGGTAAAAATTAGGTAATAGTTCCCCAAAATATATGACTAACAAAAAAATATGACTAATTTAAAAAGGGAAGAATGGTTATTAATTGGGACGGGACACAAAGCAACTTGTTAGGGGGCTAGAAATGTTCTATAATTTGATCAGGATGATAGTTAAAAATACAAGTATCTGGACAGGGTGTGGTGGTTCGTGCCTTTAATCCCAGTACTCTGAGAGCGCAAGGCAGGAGGATTGTTTGAGCTCAGGAGTTGGAAACCAGCCTGAGTAAGCGTGAGACCTGGTTTCTAAAATAGCTGGGCCTGTAGTCCAAGCTACTCAGGAAGCCGAGGCAAGAGGATCTTTTGAGCCCAAGAGTTTGAGTTACTGTGAGCTGTAATGACACAGCACTCAACCCCAAGGCTACTGAGTTAGACTCTGTCTCAAAAAAAAAAAAAAATACAAGCATCTGAACGTTTAAGATTAGTGCACTCTACTGAACATATATGCTGGCATCATTTTAAAAAGCCACATACATATTAAATATGCAGCATAGGAGTCTGAATTCAAATCTGAACTCCAGATTTAGGTGACACAGACAAGATAATTAACTTTTAATGCCTCAATTTCCTAATCTGTGAAATCAAGATATTAGAAAATCTCAGAGACTTGGACAGTTTAAGTGCTGTACATATTTATTGAAATGAGTGAGAAGTAAACTTTTCCAACTGATAGGTCTAATTTCTAGTCTTTTCCTCTTTTCTTTCTTGAAATGAATTATGAGTATAGCATTTATTATACAGCAGAACAAAATAAATGCCATATTTAAAAGATATTTTTATTATTAGAGCCTGAATGAGAAACCACCAGCCTATCCCTATCTTGCAGGCCTTTGGATAAAGGTACTCAGGAAGGGGGGATTGTGTGACTTATTATTGGACCTTTGTCATCTTGGGCATGCATATCACCAGTCTTCTAGTACATCATAATTAATGAATAGTGACTATAATGATATGTTTTCAGCTATACATCTTCTGCTTGTAAAGTTTACAGAAGCTCCATACGCAGGGGAGGCTGATCAATATGCAAGATGGACCTTGTTACGAATGGGCAACTCCAGGGAGCAACAAGGTCAATTAAGGGGGCATGAGCACAGGAGCCAAGAAGGCATAAGTTGGGCACCTAGTTCTGCCACTATTAGGGAAATCTTCTCTTTGGGCCTAATCTTTCTTTCATGTAATATAGGGTAGGAAGTGCAGCAATGCTCGCAAAAAAACCCATAAATCTATAAATAAAGACCATTTATTTTTATAATCCGCTTACTTTAAATCATCTTACAATTTTTCAGACTCCCCTGGGTATAAGTGTAGTTCTGGATTCCCAGAATATACCTTTAAAAGAACCCCTACAGATTTCTGCATTCACCAAACTATGACATTTGTATTAATGAACAAACTCACAAATTCTCACAAAGGAGCAGGCTGAAACTCTCTTTTGAGAAACATCAACTCTCTAGTGTCAATTTCAAATAAGAGAATCGTATTTTTGTATATTTCACCTCTTTCAGAGTTGGGTCTGTGTCCTCCTTACTTATTCTCAAGGCCTCATCCAGGTGGCTACTTCCCCAGCCCATAAAACAGCCTTGCCCTGCTGAGGGTCAGATCACTTCACTGTAACTTCTGCTGGTCATACCCTCATTTACTGTGTAGTTTGGCACCTGGCTCAGTTTCACTCTATACTCCCAGTTCCGCTAGATGACTTCAATGTTAGTAACTGTCAAGTTAATTTAAACTTGTCACTAGTGAACTTTTCTAATCACTCCACCTCTACCTCTGTACCTGGGACATGTCCCAGAGCTTGTAACCAGCTGCTTTACTTCCAAAATCTTCAGATATCCCATTTTCTGCTCATCTCCTCCTGACCTTCCAGTGTGTTCTGGTACTGTAACCGCAACTGTTCTCTGACCACTTGGGATCACCTGTGCACAGCTGCTCTTCCTCACAATTCATCAGCTCCCTATTTTTGCTGCTTCCATTTTCTTCCAGCACAGATTCTTCACCCTATATTTCAATAACCCTCTTAGAGCTATCTTTTACCTTTGTCTTTTTGTCACTTTCAATCAGCAAACCTTAATCCAAACTTACACGACTATCTGCTTTTTTGTGCCTGGTTCTGAGCTGTGAATTATTCTTTCTGTGTCTGCCCAACTTCAAATGCACCATTCAAATTCTATAGCTTTTCCCTCATCATTTCACTTTCCCATTCTCTACAATGACTACTTCAAATTCCCTCCACTCAGTTTTCAAACTTCTGACCCTCCCATTCTCAGCATATGAAATTGCTTCCTGTTTCAAAGGAAACAAAGAAAACAGAACTTTGAGATGGGAACTTCCTGCTATCAAACAGAAACACCTATTCCATTACCACTACTCCTTCCTTTCTCCCATGAATCTGCCTCTTCTCTTACCCAAGGTCAATGCCTTTACGGGCCACTACCTTCTTAGCTACCTGAATTATCTCCTGTCTCTCTTCTTAAATCACCTCTTCTAAGGAAGCACTTGGATTCTCCCAGTTGGTAGTTAAATAAAATCAACTCTTAAGACAAAATATAAAGCCTTATTCCATCTTTTATTCCTCTCCTCTGACACCCGTAACCTTTCTATCTCTCACCTCTTCTTTATAGCAAAACTTCTTCTTTTTTTTTGAGGCAGAGTCTCACTTTGTCTCCTTAGGTAGAGTGCCATGGGGTCACAGTTCACAGCAACCTCAAACTCTTGGGCTCAAATGATCCTCTTGCCTCAGCTTCCTAAGTCAGTGGGACTACAAGCACCGCAACAATACCCAGCTTGTTTTTCTATTTTAAGTAAAGATGGGGTACCGCTCTTGCTTAGACTGGTCTCTAATCCTGGAGCTCAAGCACTCCACCGCCTCAGCCTCCCAGAGTGCTAGGATTACAGGCGTGAGCCACTGTGCCCCACCTTATAGCCAAACTTCCTAAGAGAACAGCATGTATTTGGTGTCTCCAGTTCCTTCCACTTACTCCTCGACCTACTCCCAGCAGTTCTACCGCCCTCACTCCAACAAAAGAAATCTACCGAGGCCACAAATAACCTTCTCATTCCTAAATTTAATGGCACATTCTGCTCAGATGCACTTGGATTTTGATGTTGCTTTTGTGTTGAAATATTCTTTCCTTTGGTTCAGGCAATTCTGCACTTTTCTGGTGTTTCTTCTAGACACCTTGCTGGCTATTCCTTATAAGTCTCTTTGCAGGCTTATCCTTCTAACCAGTCACTATATGACAGGTTCCTAAAGGCTCAGTGCCAACCTACTTTCTCTGCTCCTCCATGTTCTCATTGTAGGTAAACTGCTTCAAACACTACCTATTCTCAAATGACACACAATTTTTTCACCAGGCCAGTAGCCTCCTCTAAGTTACCTCCTCTTTCCCAACTTTATTTGGCATGTCCTCTTAGGTATTTCCAAAGCACTTCAAACCCAATGTATTCAAATGTAAACTTAAGAACAGTCCCTGCCCAAACTTGGTCATCTTCTACTGTCTCCTCTGTTAATGAAGGGCACCTTCATATACCTGGCTATGTGAACTAGAAATGTGGCAGTTACACTTGCAATGACTTGCCCCTTCATCTGTCCACATCTAAATCCCCAGTAAGAATTGTCAAATTTACCTCCTAAATATTTTTGGAATGCATTCACTTCTCTTCATCTCCACTGCCACCACCCTAGTCCATACACCATCATCTCTCAATAAGCTTTACTGCAAAGAAATCTCCTAATTTATCTGCCAGTCCATTCTTTTCAAAATATAAATCTGATATTGTGACCTCTTTCCCCACCCCTCATTAAAATGCCTCAAGGGAAATTTTAAGACAAGGCCTATAAAGTCCTGCTGTGTGATCTCTTACCCTCATTGACACACCCATGTTATCCTTCTTATTTCCTATACTCCAGCCAAAATGCCCTTCCTGCAGTTCTTGCTATGGGCCTTTGCATATGCTGTTCTCCTTGCCTGGGAGTCACTTCCCTAACCTTTTCACCTAAATAACTCATCTTCATCTTTTTAGAGCACAATTCATTTGCCACTTCCTCAGACAAGAGTCCCTCAGAGCAAGAGCTGTCCCCCTGACAAAAGCCTAAACTAACTCAACTATCTGCTTTTTTATGCCTGAACCTCACCTGCCAACTGTGGCTGGCAGAAGTCACCAATGTGTTCTACCATCTTCAAATACACTCTGTAACAAAGTCCTGCCACTCTTTTATGTACCCCTACTTCATAGCACTGGCCACAATTCTGGTTTAACTTATCTCTGTGACAACTGCTTGGTGTCTGCTTCCTCCATTTTATATCATGAACTCCATGAAGACAGTCTGTTTTTTCCCCACCAAATGGATCTCTAGAGCTGAAACCAGTATCTTCCATAGAATTGGCTCTTAAAATATATCTATCAAATGGAGTCTAAAAATTCTTTAAAGTGTCTTACCTTGTAAATCTTCCATCAATTCAAACATTCCAGGATAGTTAACTTGAATTTCATCAGTATCCTATTTAAAAAGAAAAGGAATATTCATTTAACATATTCATCATTAAAAAAAGCCAGATTTGAAAAGGGGCCATAAGGATTATCTAGATCCGTGTTCTTCAACTTTTTTATCTCACGGCACACTTGAACCTAGAGTTAAACTTCCATGGCACACTTAAATTATGTTGATCAAAAAGAATAAAAACAAGGATATACTTACTGTGCTTTGAACTCCTTTCAAAAGTAATTAGTGATCTTTAAAAATTTTCACGGCACACCTAAGATCCTCTCACAGCACACCAGTTGAAAATCACTAATCTAGACCAATCTCTCCTATTAAGTAGGAAATCTTCTTTACAATATTCTTCATAGATGTCATCCAGTTTACACTTGATTTATGAAGATCTCAAATTAATATTTAACCAAGATTAAATATTCTCCATTGTGGGAAAAAAATCTTTCTAAAATTCCATCAACTGGTTCTGATTCTCTTCTTGGGAACAACACTACAAACCATTAACCTCTTTTCCAAGTCTTTGAAAAATATTTCAGGATACCATAATGTTTTTGAAAGTAGGGAGCTAGTTTTCTAGATAAAAATTATAGATTCTCATATATTCTGACTACGTTTCCCTGGACACAGCTAATATCTATCTTTCTTAAAATATGTCACCCAGAATCAACACAAATATGGTTATCTCCCAAAATATCTTCAATCCCCTTCTAGTAATACAGCCAACACACTGGCTTATTCAGAAAATAAGTACATTGCCAGCACACACACAGTTTATTTCTCAAAAGAACTACTGGGCAATGACTGCCCCTTCTTTCTGAAACTTGATGCAGGAGTTTACTTTTGTTACAGTGGCAGAGACCACTGGTGCTCCCCAAATACCTAAGGTGTTCCTCAATGCTTCCTAGCCTCAAACAGACATTTCTTCTGGCCAAAAAAACAAAGGGCGGGGGCAAGGTCATAAAGAGCTAGTGAGCTTTTCCTAGGTCATCTTTGGCAGTGATGACCTTAGAGGCCAGACAGCAGAGCTACAAGATTACAAGATGGAAATGGGCCATCCAACTGGCATATGACTGATGTGATAAAATTTTATTATGTGAAACTCTACACTTAGAAGTTTGTATTGGAAACTAGTCCTAAATAAATCTAAATGTCATTAATAAAGGACTGGTTAAACAAATTAAAGAGTATCTATTCAATAAAATACTATGCAGCTGTAAAAAAATAAGATAGATACATGTCTACAGAAGAAAATCTCCAAGATATGTTATTGAGTGGAAAAAAAAAAAAAAAAGCAAAGGAATACATATAGAAAAAAAGCAAAGGAATGTATATATTATTGCATATGTGGGGGGTTTACATGACATAACTGTATTCTGGTCTATGAAAAAACTTATTTGGGAAGAATGTATAGGATATAGTTAACAAGTCTTTGGGGAGAGGCACAGAGTATCAGAAGCGAGGAGGAGGAGATACCTTTTCATTTCACACCTTGCTCTCTATATTATTCTTCTTCTGTATATACATTTTATTCCATTTTACTCTCTTTCTTTTTATTTCTTAACACATGCATGGTTTGGGGGTATATGTATGCTTTTTAGAAAGGCCATCTCTGAGTAATGAAATCCATGACTATTTCATTTACATACTTTTCTACATTAACAAGCTACAGTATTTTGAAAAAGAACTCCTATGTTTAAAAATAAAATTCCTTCCAGGCTTTTACGTAGGCATTAAACAACATCTTTTGAAAAGAATTCTTTAATGAAACTAACTTAATAAAAGTACTACCACTACCTCAATCAAAAGAGTACTATGATACCTTTGTCAGAGGCTTTACTCATATTAAAGTAGACTATATCTGCACCATTCTCATTAATGCACTAGTCAGGCAGTTGTATTCTATAAGGAAATGAGCTTCACTCAGAATGACAATTAACTCTGAAAATAATTCACTAACAGGATCACAGAAATGTAAATACAACTATATGATATTAATTTGACTTGATTTCACTTTAAAATTAAAGGTCCATATCCTTAGTAAAGCATCACAAGAATGGAGGATGAATCCTATGTATTCAATTTTGATATGAGGACAGTTAATGACCTAATACGCAATGAGGGGGTGGGGGAAAGGGGAGAGCAGAGAGAGAAAGAAGGAGGGGAAGGGATGGGCGTAAGGAAGAGCAAAGAGAGGGAAAGAGAGAGGGAGTGGGGTCCCAGTGTGTGACACACCTGTGGGAGCAAGACACAATTGTAAGAGGGACTTTACCTAGCAAATGCAATCAGTGTAACCTAGTTTCTTGTACTTTCAATGAATCCCCAACAATAAAAATAAATAAATAAAAAATAAAAATAAAAGTCCATTGCTGGCTTGGAGACTGTAGCTCACCAGCTAAGGGGCCAGCCACATATACCAGAGCTGGCAAGTTCAAATCCAGCCCGAATCTGCCAAACAACAATGACAACTACAACCAAAAAATAACCACATATTGTGGTGGACACCTATAGTCCCAGCTACTTGGGAGGCTGAGGCAAGAGAATCGCTTAAGCCCAAGAATCTGAGATTGCTGTGAGCTGGGACACCACAGCACTCTGTGAGACTCTGTCTCAAAAAAAAAAAAAAGTGAATTGGAGTGTGAAAATAATATATTCAATGTACCAGTACACAACATAAACATGTATTACTGATGATATATAACTGTTTTTGGATGGGAATATTTAGAAAATGAATTAGGACGTAATATTAATACAGCACTTAAGAGATAATAGTGTATAATGCTTCAAAGGATAAATTTAATAATTTGAGGAACAAATCTTTACAGTTTTATTATTAAATCAATAACTCTCTAATTTTATAAACTATAAAGAAGATTCTACACCAATATTTTTGTATTGTGTTAACACTTGAGTCATTCATCTCATCTTTAGAGACTGTAGAGGGTATCCTGAATTAGATTTCACAGTGAACAAAAAGGTAGGCTTTTAATTGCTACACTATCAGGTTAAACAGTTTCAGAAAGAATCTTTTTTAAATGCGCAACTATTTCACACCCATAGAAAACCACATATGGTTAATATAATTTAACTTTCTTTGGCTGACTCAGGAGAGAAATCCAATTTTTTTCATCCTAATGGACAACTTTTGAGTGCCCTGATATTGCTGACTAATCTGTACAACCTAGCACAAATTCTTTAACTTCACTCCATTAAAAGTTTGCCACATCCCTCTATGTCATCCTGGCCCCTACGCTCCCTCCTATGCTTTCTTGAGGTTTTACATTCCCAAACATCCCTTTCTTCACCTAAATTATAGGTTTGTAACATACAATGTAAGAGACAATTATAAGAGGGTAGACTGGCTCAGCGCCCATGGCTCAAGTGGCTAAGGTGCCAGCCACATACACCTAAGGTGGTGGGTTCGAATCCAGCCAGGGCCCGCCAAACAACAATGATGGCTGCAACCAAAAAAAAAAAAAAAAATAGCCAGGTGTTGTGGAGGGCGCCTGTGGTCCCAGCTACTTGGGAGGCTGAGGCAGGAGACTCGCATGAGCCCAGGGTTTGGGAGGTTGCTGTGAGTTGTGATGCCATGGCACTCTACCCAGGGGGACAGTTTGAGGCTCTGTCTCAAAAAAAAAAAAATAAAAGAAGGTAGACTGGTGGAAGCAAGATGGCCGACTGGAACCAGCTTTCCACAGAGGCTCCCATCTAAAAGGAGAGTTAAAGGACAGAGGTTAGTAAGTAAGCTGGTTTGGATTTGAGCCAACAGAGAAGGTTAAAGAACGCACATCAACCCTCCTGAGGCAAGCTGCGACCACAGGAAACAAACAATAGCTGAGACTTCAACCCACAGTTACTAATTCACTAGGTTTGGACAGAGACCAACTGAAAACAAGACAGAGCCACTTAGCTCCACCATACCAAGCAGGTACCCAGTGTCTCAGGCTGAAGCACTGTACAGGTCCTTTGCAAAGCTGTAGAAGAAAAGGTACAGACAACAGTCACAGCTCTTGGGCAAAGGGTTGGTTAATCCCTCCTCCAGAAATCCCCAACCCAACTTCACCTTATCTGCTCATCTAGCCAAAAGTTGTAAAATAGTCATGGCGTGGAATCAGCGGGAAAACTCAGGCAACATGAATAATCACAGTAGATCAACTCCCCAAAAGAAACAACATAGCAGACACACCAGAAGATCTCATTCATAAACAAATGGCTGAGATGTCAGAAATCGAATTCAGAATTTGGATGCAAATAAGATTAATAGAATGGAGGTAAAGTTGGAATTAGAAATTCAAGGAGCATTTCAAAAGTTATTTCAAGAATTCAATGAATTCAAAGACAAAATCACCAAAGATTTTGACACAATGAGACAAGAACTTGCAGCCCTCAAACATCTGAGAAATACAGTAGAATCCCTCAGTAACATAATGGAGCAGCATAAGAAAGGATTTCTGACATTGAAGACAAAGATTTTGAATGCTCCCAAATGCTCAAAGAGGAAGAGAAGTGGAGACCAAAAATGGATCATTCCTTCAGAGAGCGCTAGGATAATTCGAAGAAAACTAATATTCACCTTATAGGAATTCCTGAAGGCAATGAGGTGGCTTCAAAAGGCCCTGATGCTATACTCCATGAGATAATCAAAGAGAACTTCCCAAATATGCCAAGAGATTCTGAAGTTCAGAAAGCAGACAGTTTCCAAACATCAGCACAACTCAACCCAAATAAGGCATCTCCTGGACACATTATAATTAAGTTCACAGAAGTTAATATGAAGGAGAAAATTCTGCAAGCAGCCAGACTTAACAAAACCATACCTACAAGGGGAAGAGTATTAGAATGACTGCAGATCTCTCTGCTGAAAACTTTCAAGCTAGAAGAGGGTGGTCATCGACTTTTAATCTCCTAAAACAAAATAATTTTCAACTCAGGATCCTGTATCCAGCTAAACTGAGTTTTATTTATGATGGAGAAATTAAATACTTTAATGACATTCACATGTTGAAGAAATTTGCCATAACTAAACCAGCTCTCCAGGATATTCTCAGACCCATCCTCCATAATGACCAGCACAATCCTCTACCACCAAAGTAAACTCACTCAGAAATTTTTAGTCAAATTCCAATTTCCACAGTGGCAAAAGGATTAAAAATGTCCAGTGGACTTTCAAAAAACTCGATAACCAAAATTCTACCAGGCTTATCAATATTCTTTTAAATTGTCCTCTAAAGAGGCACAGGTTAACTGACTGGATAAAAAACTCAGGCCAGATATCTGTTGCATACAAGAATCTCATCTTACCTTAAAAGATAAATATAGACTCAGGGTGAAGAGATGGTCATCTATATTTCAGGCAAATAGAAATAAGAACAAAGCAGGTGTTCCAGTTTTATTCGCAGATACAACAGGATTTAAACCAAAAAGTAAGGAAAGATAAGGACGGTCACTTCATATTTGTTCAGGGTAAAACTCAACATGACCAGATTTCAATTATTTACATTTATGCACCCAACCAGAATGCATCTCAATTTATAACAGAGACTCTAACAGACATGAACAACTTGATTACCTCCAGCACCATAATAGTCGGAGATTTTAACACTCCCTTGGCAGTGTTAGATAGATCCTCCAATAAGAAGCTAAGCAAAGAAATTTTAGACTTAAACTTAACCATTCAACAATTGGATTTAACAGACATCTAAAGAACATTTCGTCCTAACAAAACTGAATACACATTCTTCTCACTGGGACATACTCCAAAATTGATCATATCTTAGGTCAGAAGTCTAACCTCAGCAACTTTAAAGGATAGGAATTATTCCTTGCATGTTCTTGGACCATCATGGAATAAAAGTTGATCTCAGTAACAGGAATCTGCACACTCATACAAAAACATGGAAGCTAAATCACCTTATGCTGAATGATAGCTGAGTCATAGACGAGCTTAAGAAGAAAATTACCAAATTTCTAGAACAAAACAATAATGAAAACATGAATTATCAGAACCTGTGGGATACTGCAAAGGCTGTCCTAAGGGGGAAATTTATAGCATTGTGAGCTTTCCTCAAGAGAACAAAAATAGAGGAAGTTAACAACTTAATGAGACATCTCAAGAAACTAGAAAAAGAAGAACATTCCAATCCCAAACCCAGCAGAAGAAAAGAAATAACCAAAATTAGAGCAGAATTAAACGAAATTGAAAACAAAAGGATTATACAACAGATCAATAAATCAAAAAGTTGGTTTTCTGAAAAGATCAATAAAATAGATAACCCTTTGGCTAACCTAACCAGGAAAAAAAGAGTAAAATCTCTAATTTCATCAATCAGAAATGGCAAAGACGAACAAGACTCCTCAGAAATTCAAAAAATCCTCAATGAATATTACAAGAAACTCGACTCTCAAAAATACGAACATCTGAAGGAAATAGACCAATACTTGGAAGCATGGCACCTTCCTAGACTTAGCCTTCCTAGACTTAGAATGAAGTGGAAATGTTGAACAGGCCTATATTAAGTTCTGAAATAGCATCAACTATACAAAATCTCCCTAAAAAGAAAAGCCCAGGACCAGATCGCTTCATGTCAGAATTCTACTAAACCTTTAAAAAGGAACTAGTACCTATATTACTTAACCTCTTCCAAAATATAGAAAAAGAAGGAATATTATCCAACACATTCTATGTAGCAAACATCACCTTGATCCTCCAACCATGTAAAGACCCAAGAAGAAAATTATAGACCAGTATCACTAATGAATATTGATGCAAAAATATTCAACAAAATCCTAGCAAACAGAATCCAGCAACACATCAAACAAATTATATACCATGACCCAAGTGGGTTTTATCCCAGGGTCTCAAGGCTGATTGAATACATGTAAATCTATAAATATACTTCATCACATAAACAAATTAAAAAACAAAGAGCATATGATTCTCTCAATTGATGCAGAAAAGCTTTGGATAATATCCAGCATCCTTTCATGATCAGAACACTGACGAAAATGGGTATAGAAGAGACATTTCTTAAACTGATAGAGGCCATCTACAGCAAACCCACAGCCAATATCATAATCAATGGAGTTAAATTGAAATCATTTCCACTCAGATCAGGAACCAGGCAAGGTTGCCCATTGTCTCCACTGCTCTTTAACATTGTAATGGAAGTTTTAGCCATCACAATTAGGGAAGAAAAGGCGATCAAGGGTGTCCATATAGGGTCAGAGGAAATTAAACTTTCATTCTTCACAGATGATATGATTGTATATAGCAGCATCTCAGGTTACAAAATCAACACTCATAAATCGGTAGCCTTTATATATACCAAAAATAGTCAAGCTGAAAAAACAGTCAAGGGTTCTATTCCTTTCATAGTAGTGCCAAAGAAGATGAAATATTTGGGAGTTTACCTAACAAAGGATGTGAAACATCTCTATAAAGAGAACTATGATACTCTAAGAAAAGAAATAGCTGAAGATGTTAACAAATGGAAAAACATACCATACTCATGGATGGGAAGAATCAACATCATTAAAATTTCCATATTACCCAAAGCAATATATAATTTTAATGCAATCCCCATTAAATCTCCTCTGTCATACTTTATAAAGATATTGAAAAATAGTACTTCATTTTATATGGAATCAGAAAAAAACCTTAAATAGCCAAGACATTACTTAGAAATAAAAACAAAGCAGGATGAATCATATTACCAGACCTCCGACTATACTATAAATCGATAGTGATCAAAACTACATGGTACTGGCACAAAAACAGAGCGAGAGATGCATGGAACAGAATAGAGAACCAAGAGATGAACCCAGCTACTTACCATTATTTGATCTTTGATAAGCCAATTAGAAACATTCAGTGGGGAAAAGATTCCCTATTTAGGGTGGCACCTCTGGCTCACAGGAGTAGGGTACCAGCCACATATACTGGAGGTGGTGGGTTTAAACCCAGCCCCAGCCAAAAACTGCAAAAAAAAAAAAAGATTTCCTATTTAACAAGTGGTGCTGGGTGAACTGGCTGGTAACCTGTAGAAGAATGAAACTGGACCCACACCTTTCACCATTAATGAAGATAGACTCTCACTGGATTAAAGATTAAGACATGAAACTATAAAAACAGTAGAAAAAAGTACAGGGTAAACACTTGACGAAATCAGCCTGGGGGAATATTTTATGAGGAAAACCCCCTGGGCAATTGAAGCAACACCAAAAATACATTACTGGGATCTTATCAAACTAAAAAGCTTCTACACAGCCAAGAACACAGTAAGTAAAGCAAGGAGACAGCCCTCAGAATGGAAGAAGATATTTGTAGGTTATGTCTCCAACAAAAGTTTAATAACCAGAATCCACAGAGAACTCAAATGTATTAGCAAGAAAAGAATAAGTGATCCCATTTCAGGGTGGGCAAGGGACTTGAAGAGAAACTTCTCTGAAGAAGACAGGTACACAGCCTACAGACACATGAAAAAATGCTCATCATCCTTAATCATCAGAGAAATGCAAATCAGAACCACTTTGAGATATCATGTAACTCCAATAAGATTAGCCCACATCACAAAATCCCAAAACCAGAGATGTTGGTATAGATGTAGAGAAAAGGGAACACTTCTACATTGCTGGTAGGAATGCAAATTAATACGTTCCTTTTGGAAAGATGTTTGGAGATCACTCAGAAATCTAAAAATAGACCTGCCATTCAATCCTTCAATTCTTCTAGTAGGTATATATCCAGAAGACCAAAAATCACTTTATAGCAAAGATATATGTACCAGAATGTTTACTGTAGCCCAATTCATAATTGCTAAGTCATGTAAGAAGCCCAAGTGCCCATCGACCTATGAATAGATTAATAAATTGTGGTATATGTACACCATGGAATATTATGCATCCTTAAAAAAGATGGAGACTTTACCTCTTACATGTTTACATGGATGAAGCTGGAACATATTCTTCTTAGCAAAGTAGCTCAAGAATGGAAGAAAAAATATGCAAGGTACTCAGCCCTAGTATGAAACCAATTTATAGCTTTCATATGAAAGATATAACCCAACTGTAGCCCAAGAAGAAGGAGAAAGAGGAGAGGGAAGGGAGGGGATAGGAGAGGATTGGAGGAGGGAGGGTAATCAGTGGGAACACACCTACAGTGCATCTTACAAGGGTGCATGTTAAATTTACTAAGTGTAGAGTATAAATGTCTTAATACAATAATGAAAAAAAAAGAGGGTGGACTATAAAGAGAATTTTTTCCATATTATAAATAAACTAAATATTCAAGATAAAAACTTTAAACCAGTTAATCACAAAGTCTGATAATGCATGGGCTTTACATGTACTTCTCTGCACATATGAACAAAAAGAAAACCAACTGTACACACAGTGTCTCAGTATTAACCCCGCTATAAATCCAAAAACATCAGGCAAGAATTTCTATTTTGTTCATTGATACATTCAAAGTACCTAGGACAGTGCCTACCACATAGAAGGTACTCAATAAATGCCTGTTATAAGAATAAATACATAAATGAAAAAGAATAGAAGGATATTCATTGTAGCATTATTCCTACTGGTAAAACATCAGAAAAATCTATGTGTCATTCATAGGAAAACAGTTAAGTAAATTCATACTAGGGAATAATGTGCAGAAGTTAAGAAGGAAGGGTAATATATTTAGAAAACCTTCTAAAATACACTGTTAAGAGTGAAAAATAAGTTTCAGAAATTCACACATAGAAATGTGTATATCTATAGCATAGTAAAGTGCTTCTTATTTTAAAAAAGATCTAGAATGGTATATATCCAACTGATAGCAGTAGTTACCTTGAGGGCAGCAGCTCTCAAAGTGTTATTTGGGAGTCATGGATTCCCTGTAATCCTCTGGGGGTCCATAAAGTAACAACTGTAATAATAACTAAGAGATTACTACAATAATAATTCATAATAATAACTAAGATGTTGTTTGCCCTTTTCACCTCTTACTCTACAGTGAAATTTTTCACATGGTATAGCAACAGATTTGACAGACAAACACAAGAATCTAGCTATCTCATTATGGCATACATTAAGGAAATTTGTAAAAATGTAAAGCAATGCTATTATTCTCTCTCAATTTTGGTTTGGAAAATATAGTTCTTCATAAAAAATAAGTCATATATTTTGACAAGTACTAGGTCTATGTATTAATAGTTTTAAATGAATTCATAAATACTAAAACAAATACAATTTTAATTTCTAATATGGTTACTATTGATAGATGTAACAATAGATGTACTAACAATAGATGTACTAAAGATAGATGTACTATTGATAGATGTAACCTTTAAGGTCCTCAAACATTTTAAATGTATAGAGGGGTACTGAAACCAAAATTTTGAGAATTACTGCTGTTAGTAGAGAGCTAAGATTTTTGAGACTTTTACTTTATCTGTATAGTTTAAATTTACAACAAAATACATTTATGTATTATTTATATAATTAAAGATAGACATATGTATTTCAAAATCTAGTGATTCCTCAACAATTGCCTACATTAACAATGCTAGTTTTCATTACAAAGCACAGCACTCAACATGAAACAGTTTTCTGATTTTTAGCTGCTCACATGTCAGCAGTTTCCATTGACTCAGATCACTGAAAAAGTCAAGTCTAGAAAGAGCTGCGAAGCCTTGAGGGCTGACTTCAGTTCTCAGACTAGTCTTTCAGCCTGTTATTTCTTCCCTTCCCTTCCTTTTGAACATCATGGGCCCTACTGTTCTGGATCCCTTTGCTTTTTATTAAAACAAGAAAGGATATGATAGTCTATTTTTGGTTGGTTGATTTTATGAAACATCTTTACATAAAATCACTTCAAACAGTTATTTTACTTTTAAGGCTATCATCTCTAATTAAGCAATAAGCAGCTTTCTTCACTAAGAAATTCTGCTTTCCTCTAATTAGGTTTAGGGATATTTCTAGGCCTGAAGGGTTTAGGAATTCAGAGTAGGTCTACTCAACTGATCTCTGAAGAGAGCAACAACATCTTTAGAATGACTGTTACTAAAGGGAGTCAAAAAGGGCAATCACTGTCTCTCCAGATGACTGCTTCTAGGGAGCCTAGTCCTGGGAAGTGCCAGGAATAGAGGGGTGGAGAAAGAGGAAAGCAGGAGATTATAATTACTGAGCATCTATGGTGCAGGCACTTCATACCATTTCTCTTATTTAATACCAACTGCCACATGAGGTGAGTAACACTTGCATTTTTTGTTTGTTTGTTTAGAGATGGGGTCTCACCCTTGCTCAGCCTGGTCTTGAACTCATGAGCTCAGGCAATCCACCCACGTCGGTCTCCCAGAGTACTAGGATTACAGGTGTGAGCCACCATGCCCAGTCCAACACTTGCATTTTTAAAAGAAATAAATGTTCAAAAAGGTGACATGAATTACTCAAATTGCCCTACCTAGGAAAGGGGCAGGGTAAGGACACAAGTTACTCCCATTGGACACCAATATCCTATCCTGTCACTGTACTCTGCTGACTTCCTGGTTATTCTGCACTGACTGCCTATGAGTCTTCCTTCAAGACCTATGAAGTACATCACCCAGTTGTATCTTCTCTAACCTTGCTCTACAACCTTAGACATTGAGAATGAGGGCCAATGATGGTGGTAACACTATAAATGCCCCTGTGTATTTCCTTAACTCTATCACCTGAAACATTCTAATTCCCATGTTATACCTAACTCTGGATTTGAAGATTCTGATGGAGTGGTATGTTGAGAAAATGGTCTCCTTGTTAATTATGTACATTTTTTATTCCAGCTACTTTTTCAGGTAACAAATACTAAAAATTTTACATTCCTACCTTGGGTCAATTAAGACATGTTTAACATGGTCAATACTAGCTTTTTCCTTAAAAAAGAAAATAAAGAGTCCCAAAATCTTTCCATCAAACCACGAACATGTACAGTTTTCTATCTTTACAATGAAAAGAAGCGGCTCGGCGCCTATGGCTCAACCGGCTAAGGCGCCAGCCACGTACACCTAAGGTGGCGGGTTCGAATCCCCAGCCCGGACCTGCCAAACAACAATGACGGCTGCAACCAAAAAATAGCCGGGCGTTGTGGCGGGCGCCTG
>CAUYQS010044891.1:0-18500 GCA_963574585.1 Otolemur crassicaudatus
AGACAGAAACGCAGAGCACAGCGCAGGGCCCCTCCCGTCAGAACAGCATAACCACTCCCCCTGTACTAACCATATATAAGATTGTACCGATCCCAAATAAACAGCTTCGGCTCAGCCTTCTCCCTAAAAAAAAAAAAAAAACATGTCTCTGCACTTCTTTAGAAAATAAAGTATTATTTTAAGAAAAAAGAAAAATTTTTTTTGGCTTAGCACCTGTAGCTCAGTGGCTAAGGTGCCAGCCACATGCACTGGAGCTGGTGGGTTTCAAATCCAGCCTGGGCCTGCCAAACAACAAAAAATAGCCGGGCATTGTGGCGGGCACCTGTAGTCCCAGCTACTTGAGAGGCCGAGGCAAGAGAATCACCTAAGCCCAAGAGTTTGAGGTTGCTGTGAGCTATGACAGCACAGCACTCTACCCAGGGTGACACAGTGAGACCCTGTCTCAAAAAAAAAAAAAAAGGCTGGCACCTGTAGCTCAGTGGTGAGGGCACCAGCCACATACACCAGAGTGGGTGGGTTCTAACCTAGCCTAGGGCCTGCCAAACAACAATGACAACTACAACCAAAAAATAGCTGGGCGTTGTGGCAGGCACCTGTGGTCCCAGCTACTTGGGAGGCTGAGGCAAGAGAATCACTTAAGCCCAAGAGTTTGAGGTTGCTGTGAGCTGGGACAGTACCACACTCTACAGAGGGCAACATAGTGAGATTCTATCACAAAAAAAATACTTTACAGAGGGCAACATAGTGAGATTCTATCACAAAAAAAAAATTTTTTTTTTTTGAGACAGGGTCTCCCTCTCTCATTCAGACTAGAGTGTAGTGGCATCACCATTAACTCATTACAATTTCAAACTCCAGGGCTCAAGTGATCCTCCCAGGTCATCATCCCTAGCAGATGGGACTATAGGTGTGAGCTACTTACTATACCTGACTAATTTTCCAATTTTTGGTAGAGACAGGAGTTGCCCAGCAATCCTTCCAAGGATTACAATAGGCATGACCCACGGCACCCAGCCTAAGAACAACTTTTATTAATACAACATGTGCAAGTTGCACTTGTGGATGATTTTCAACTACGGTAACCATTAAAAGAAAGAATTACATGTACAGAGTGCGTTAAATTTATATTGTTGAGTCCTTAATTGTGCAACCTTACTTATGTGGATGCCTCTGGTCAATTACATACAGATAATTTATTCCTAAAACAGATGGGCAACCAATGAAATCTGTAATTCTCATGCATAAAAGGGCTCAAAGTTAGTCCTGTTTTCATTTAGAATGTGATTTAGGTTAATGTGTACTAGGTTTATTATTGTTCAAGTAAAAAAAATCCCCTGCTTTCGATCAGATTAAAGAGGTGCACTCTTTTACTCATGGTTTAAGTTCATCTACCCTGTAGTGAAAGGGGCCTGAATATGGACCCAGAAAAATCTGTGTTCTGGTTCTAATTCCACCACTAGCAATGTAACTGCAGGCAATTCACTTAACATCTCTGAACATGACTGTGAACTGCAAACTAGAGATCGCTTGTGATCAGTTTATAAATAATAATAACAATAAATTACAAGACAAGGTGTGGTGACATGAACCTACAGTCCCAGCTACTTGGGAGGCTGAAGGGGGTGGATTGCTTGAACCCAGCTGTTTGAGGCTGTAGTACACCACTCTCATACATGTGAATAAGCTATCTAGCCTTGTAACCTAGGCAACATAATAAGACCTCCTCTCTTAAAAAAAAAAAAAAATGCAGGCAGCGCCTGTGGGTCAATGGGTAGGGCACCGGCCCCATATACCAAGGGTGGCGGGTTCAAACCCAGTCCCGGCCAAACTGCAACAAAAAAAAATAGCTGGGGTTGTAGAGGGTGCCTATAGTCCCAGCTACTTGGGAGGCTGAGGCAAGAGAATTGCCTAAGCCCAGGAGTTGGAGGTTGCTGTGAGCTGTGATGGCACAGCACTCTACCGAGGGCAATAAAGTGAGACTCTGTCTCTACAAAAAAAAAAAAAAAAATGCATATACATATAATTCAAGCAATACATTTACTACTGTTATTAAATCAAGTGAGATTAAAAGGTAATAGCATAGTAAAAGAGAAATATATCAAAGTTCAAAGTTAGGTCTATACACTGAGATTAATGAGAAACATGTCACAGAACTCAGAGAATACCTCTGGATGCACACACAAGAAAGTGATTGTCCTTGGAGAAAAGAATTAGATGACTGGAGAGAGGGATTTGAAACATTTTTTAAAATAATCCTTTTGTATCTTGGAAATAATGCCTAGAATGTTTTTGAATGTCTAAAGGAGAGTTCCAGAAACTCCTTAAACCTCAAAGTGTCTAAGGGTTAATCCAAATCAATTGTAACAATGAAAATATAGCTAATATTTATTGAGCAATTACATCTTGCCTGGCTCCACAGTGCTCACTATACATACATCATCAACCAATAGTTCAACCAAGTAGTTCAACACTAGATTCCTTCATTCAGCTACTTGGTATATAGTCTTCTAGACTCTAGAATCTAGAGCAATACCAGAAGACCCAACATTCCAGGCAGGAATGGCTAATACCCAGCGAAATACTTGCAGACTTTCACACTGCAACATTCAAACTGGTTACAGACGGGTATGTGCTCTACAAACTCCTAAACGTTAAAGAACGCATAGTTTACTACAGCATGTATGTTCCCGCTGCAATGCCCTATTCCTGAATAAAAATCACTGTCTTTCAGAGAGGTTATCTCTTTAGGTTGACAAACCCAAATATGATAAAACCGCCAAATTCAATTATTTGTGTTTCCTATCTCACATCCATCCCCACCTCCTTTACTGCTACTATTCTCATTCAGACCCTTCCTCTCTATTTTGTCTTACTAAACAGACTCCAAAATTGGTTTCTCCACTTCAAGCCTCTTCCCACTTTAATTTCATTCTATGCATTCCATCCAGAGTGCCATTTCCTTGTTAAAAAAACCTTCCAGGGGCTCTTTTCTATCTTTCAAAGAAAGGGTCCTCGCTAGCATTCATTAGAGGACAGAACACAGGTTGAACATCCCTCATCTGAAAATCAGAAATGTGAAATGGTCCAAAATCTGAACTTTTTTGAGTACCAACATGGAAAGTAGAAAATGTGATTTCATGTGATGAGTGCACAAACTAATTCAAAATATTATATAAAATTACCTTCAGGCTATGTGAATAAGAGACATATGAAACAGAAATGAATTTCATGTTTAGACTTGGGTCCCATCCCCAAGATTTCATTATGCTATTTGCAAATATTCCAAAATCTAAAAAAAATCCAAAAAACTCTGGCCCAAGCATTTCAGACAAGGGATACTCAACCTATATTGAGACGGCTTCCCAGCAGCCACTTCCCTCTCTTTTCCAAAGGGAAGCAGCTGTGTGGTTTTTATCTCAAACTAGTCTCTAGGCAATCAGTTTAATTCCACCTTGCTTGCCACACTGATTTGTTCAAGGATGGACCACAGCAAAGACTCAGACTTCTGTTTCATGACAAGAGCGGCAGGGTGAAGTGAAGCCCGAACTCCTGAGGCCATTTCATCACCATGAGGGAAGCCACCCTCAAGAGAAGTCTACACCACATAAAGCAAAAGCCTCAAGAGCTGCAGTGAAATGGAGTGAGAGCCCCGTTCAAATACCTAAACACAAAACTCCCCATCCCCCCCCCCAAAAAAAACTCTTAAATTATGTGAGTCAACCAAACTCCTTCATTTCCTAGGTCCTCTTTGACCTACAACCACAAGCATTCTATCTGATAGAAAAATTCTCCAAAAGTTCATTCAACCCCTCTTCCCACCCAAGTCATTTACCCATGAAATGCTGAAAGCAGGCTCCTCTACATACCTTTGGCTTTTTTTTTTTTTTTTTTTGAGACAGAGTCTCACTCTGTTGCCCTCAGTAGAGTACCTTGGAATCATAGCTCACAGCACCCTCAAACTCCTGGGCTTAAGCAATTCTCTAGCCTCAGCCTCCAGAGTAGCTGGGACCACAGGCGCCCGCCACACTCCTGGCTATTTCTAGAGACGGGGTCTCACTCTTGTTCAGGCTGACTTTGAACTCCTCAGCTCAAACAATCCACCTATCTCAGCCTCCCAAAGTGCTGGGATTACAGGCGTGAGCCACCACACCTAGCCTACAACATACGTCTTTTAAGTGTGTAACATACACATGTATGTGGCTCTGGAAACAAAAGGTTGGGATAGAGATGTGGGCAGAAACAGACCCTCATCTCCACAGTTTACACCTAACATTCTTTTATGACCGTGGTATATTCTCCAAAAAATTTTTAAAGAACCAATGCCAGTCATAGCACCTAGCAACACCTAAAATTCATCTCAATTCTACTCACCCTAAAAAGTAATTAAAAAATAAAAAAAGAAAAGAAAAAAATGCAAATAATACCTCTCCAAATAAGAACCAACAAGCATTCTCCCTTGTTTTTTTGTTTTTGTTTTTTTTTTTTTGAGACAGAGCCTCAAGCTGTTCCCCTGGGTAGAGTGCCGTGGCATTACAGCTCACAGCAACCTCCAACTCCTGGGCTCAAGCGAGTCTCCTGCCTCCGCCTCCCAAGTAGCTGGGTCCACAGGCGCCCGCCACAACGCCTGGCTATTTTTTTTTTTTTTTGGTTGCAGCCGTCATTGTTGTTTGGCGGGTCCGGGCTGGGGATTCGAACCCGCCACCTTAGGTGTACGTGGCTGGCACCTTAGCCGGTTGAGCTATAGGCGCCGAGCCCTCCCTTGCTCTTTATGAAATATTTTTCTAAGTTTTACTTCATTTATTCAAAAAAAATTAGAAGATACTGTCATTACTAATAAAAATCATATTCATTTTCAGTAAGCTGATAGGTTTAAAGAAACGGAGAAATGCACATCTGTCCTTATGTAAGTTTTCTAGTTACTATAACCAAAGATATTTGATATCTTAAGGTCTTTTGTTTGTTTGGTTTAAACATTTGAAACTCATGTTAAGTACATTTTGGGAGGAAAGTCATTTACAGGAGGGGTCAGAAATCTTAACTTCCTCAGAGTAACATTGTCTGGGAACTTTAAAAGCACCAACAGCCAAAACATAGCAAGACAATCAAAAGACTGTCCCTGTTATTATTCTGGCCCATGAAAAGGGAAGCTGCAGGCATTCTCTGAATTCTCAGCAGCTTGTGCCAGCACTGATCATGAAATGTTTACATAGCCCTTACCATGGGAGAGACAGGGAGCTGTGAGGGACGGTGTCGGGTCTGCTGGAGATTTAGCTTCCCTAAAAATACTATTCTCTCCCAACAACCTGCAGGGAAACAACCAGATTGTCCACCGGAGGTTTCTTATACCATCTAACCATATTTCCATTCTTCTGTGTCACAATAAATTGGATTCCCAGTAAGACAGGGAGTTTATCTTGTTATAATTGCCTCTTCTGCTGACTAGCTTCCCTGTCTTCCCATCTTATGTTACTAGTGAAAGAAAAAAAAAATTTTTTTTTTAGCTGGGGCTGGGTTTAAACCCACCACCTCCAGCATATGGGATCGACGCCCTACCCTTTTGAGCCACAGGCGCCGCCTGTGAAAAAAATTTTAAATAGATTCAAAGCTACTCTTTCCTCTTTCTATCTCACTTTAAGTACTGATACAGGATTTTGGTTAAAAAAAAAAAAAGTGTTGCGAGTACTAAGGATTTAATTTCCATCTCTAAAAATAAATACTTAAAGTAGACAACTCCATTTTTTATATCCATTCACTCTTTTGTTGTTGTTGTTGTTTTTAGAGAAAGGGTCTCTATAAGTTAGTAGAAAACAAAAAATTTAAAAGTATATCTACTATTTCAAAATCCACCTCCCTCCCACCCTTTTATTCAAGACAAGGTCTTGTTCTGTCACCCAGCCTGGAGTGCAGTGGTGTGATTATGGCTCACTGCAATTTTCAACTCCTGGACACAAGATATCCACCTGCCTCAGCCTCCACAGCCAGGACTATAGGCACATGCCACTATGCCCAGATAAAAATAAAAAGAAAAGGAAAAGGAAAAAAAAATTGAGTCAGAGTCTCACTTTGTCGCCCTCGATAGAGTGCTGTGGCATTGAATTCACAGCAACCTCAAACTCTTAGGCTCAAGAGATCCTCTTGCCTCAGCCTCCCAAGTAGTTGGACTACAGGCACTCGCCACAATATCTGGCTATTTGTAGAGTGGGCAATCCACCTGCCTCAGCCTCCTAGAGTGGTAGGATTACAGGTGTGAGCCACCATGCCTAGCTCTTTTTTTTTTTTTTTTAACTCCCTAGGCGCAATCAATCCTTCCACCCTAACCTCCGAAAATAGGGAATTATAAGCATGAAGCCACTTTACTAGGTCCACTTCACTCTTTCAATCATCTATCTGGTGAGGCATTTACATATGTTGCATACTAAGTGGCAATGACTTAGGCCAAAACAAAAATCTCAATGAGTTTTTGGGATTATTGCTCAGCTCATTTACCACAATAAAATGGTTACTCTCTGACTTCTAGTCACAAATCAGAACTTCAGTTTTTATTTTAAATTCTGTCCCTGTGAAATAACAGTGGATTGTTTTTTTTTTTTTTTAGAGACAGAACAGTCTCACTTTATCGCCCTTGGTAGAGTTCGATGTTGTCACAGCTCACAGCAACCTCCAGCTCTTGGGCTTAGGCAATTCTTTTGCCTCAGGCTCCTGAGTAGCTAGGACTAAAGGTGCCCGCCACAACGCCCAGCTATTTTTTTGTTGCAGTTTGGCCAGGGCCAGGTTCGAACCTGCCACCGTCGATATATGGGGCCAGCACCCTATTTACTGAGCCACAGGCACCACCTATATTTTATTTAGTGCAATCCTATGTTCTCCAGTTTTAAAAACTGGACATATATTACTTTGATAACTTAAAAGCCACAGTTTTTTTAAAGCACTCGTAACATTTTATTTCAAACCAATCACTTTATTTGCCCTCATTCCCTGCAAATAGAAAAAAGTGCCGTGTAAACCAAAGTCCTAAAGTTTCATTATTATAAATCTTTCTGATAGTATATAAAACAAGACACTCCTCAGAAAATCCTATTAAAATGTCTGAAGCAGAGCAAATGCCTAGAGTGCTGGATAAACTTGAAGACAGGATGCAAAACAATAAAGTATACAGAAAATCTCCAAATCCTTATTTTTGTCACTAATTGTACTCTTCCCAAAAACCCCTCCTTCTAACGTGAAACCAAACTAAATGAATTCATCTCTTTTTCTCTGTTCCTGTTTCTCTTCCTATTCTATTTCAGGATCTGATAAGGTATATAAAAAGTGTTAGCTTGTTCACAGTAAGATAAGATGGTTAAAGTGCTAAATTGCTCTGAAAATATTCAGTCTGCTGCTGTTGTATGCTACTCCCTGAGTCCAGAACTGAACTTCCCATACCTAAAGTGACAAGTAGGGAACAGGTGAGCTCTCCAGGGCCTCCTTATCCTGGAAGTTCTAATTGTTAGCCTCTCTACGTAAGCAACTTGACTTTATGAAAATTCCAAAGAACATTTCATCCAAAGAAAATGCATATTTAGTCATACACACACCAAAAAAGTCAGTTACTATTAGGAAATATAATTAAACTGATATTTTGGACAAGAAAGTATTAAAGGAGAAAAAGACTTCAAAGAAAAATATTTACAAAATTCATGCCCACAATAAAATCTAAGTGTTCAATTCTAAGAACAAAACTTAAAGCTTATGTTGCTGTGTAAGGAAACCTGAGTAGACTGGAGAAAAGCTCAAAGGCCTATAATCTCATCACAAAGCAGCAGGGTCAAAGGGCAGAGGTTGAGGAACAGGGTGCAAAACAGTTCCCACACTTGAGAGAAAACTGTATCTCATTACTTCAGAAATATTCAAAAACTATTCTGTTGTATTTAAGTCCTAAGGCAAATTTGAATATTATGAAATATTTTTGAGAGAAAGGAATTTAGGAAGTTAAAGTTACTTCTTTCTCCTATATTTGAAAAAAAACAAAACACCAATCTCTCTCTCATACACAAATACCAGTGCTTCATTTGTCCCTCCAAGACTGGCTTTCAGATAAAAGCTGTCACCCGATCTATTCAACAGAGTTCAATAAGGCACAGAAATAAATACTCAATGCACATGTGTGTCAACAGATATTTCATGTTAAGACCCCGGCTCCATTAAGACTCCACAGATAATTTCTACTTCATGACCTTATAGCCATATCAGAAAAGGCTAAACATTTTACTCCTCCTTAGTGGACATTTCATTCTAGGGAAGTGAATGCAATTTTGTTAAACTTTCAGTTAAGTAGGTTCAACTTTTGTGAAGAAAACTCTTTAAAATAACTCCATGACTTCTCCAGTAAGAAGTTAAATCTGTAGGAGCTCTGAGGTCCAGGGCATTTGTCTGGATACCTGTGTACCATTTCTCATCGTCTAACCATCAATTCTGTGTTCCAATTGGGAGTGAAAGTGAGAGAAGTATCAATGAGATAGATGAGGTGAACTGGGGCCAGGCATGGTGACCCCAGCCTGCAGTCTCACCTACTTGGGAGGCTGAGGTGGGAGGATCATTTGAGTCCTGGAGTTGGAGACTGCACTGAACTATGATTGTGCTACTGCACTCCAGCCTCGAAGACAAAGGAGGGGGCACGGCAGGGGGAGGAGCAGATTTTGGAATAACAGGTGTAGTTTTGTTTTTTGCTTTTTATTTGCAGTTTTTGGCCAGGGCCAAGTTTGAACCCACCACTTCCCAACAGATGTGGTTTTACATTTTTTGTTTCCTACTAACTTCCACCCTCCAGATACCCAATATCGTAATTCTAACCCCCTTGGACCAGGGGTCCATCATCTTACCACCAGGGACAAGATGGTTTACAAATAATTCACAGTATATGAGGCCTATCAGTCCTTCACTCTGAAGAATATATAAGACTTCACATTCTGGTACACAAACAGCTTGCAAGCTTTTAATTAAAATCAGATTGTAGTGAGGGCTGCCAGTGAAAAAATAAGCACTGCCAGACAGGAGTGAGAACAAACAAAACAACCTATTTTGGCATAATCACCTCAGTGGTACCAACGCCTGTGTTTTAATAAACTGTGAAATCGCAGTCATTGTTCTTATGAATAATAGCACAAAACAAAGTCAAGTACAAAAACTCATTTCCCTGGAGCTTAGCCAGAATATTCTGAAATCCAGACAAAAGTTATTTATTAAGAAAAAGAATACACTTGAGACAAGAGATGGAAAATGGCTTTAAACAATCTGTTATCTTATTCCCCCATCCATTTAAATTTCCTTAAAAGGTAGGGTTAAACTTGAAGTGAAGATAAATTAACCTAGAAAATAAAAAATATTATTATCCTAAAGCTGCATCATCAACAAGCTTTAAACCTAGAATCATCCCTGAATTATTACTGCTCTAAGTCTTCTCAATAAAGGTAATATCTGATTCTCATGAAATTCCAACTGATAGAATTCCAATTGGTGCTGATTCTTACAAGAGGATGTCAGAGAATGCCACCAGAGTATGTGTATCCACTACCTACCCCTCAAAACAATTCATGTTTCCTTTGCTCAGAAGAAACAATTCTTGCTATTTTAGTCCCAAACTACAACAAAAAGAATAACACTGATACAGATTTAATGTACAGAAGGAATATCGGTGGTCTAGCAGACTGTTCCCATTTTTTCCAAAGACCTGTTTAGAAGGGAAAGGAACCTTTTACCAAAAGAGTATTTCTTCTTTTTTTTTTTTTTTTTTTTTTTGACAGTCTCTCTCTATTGCCCCAGGCGAGAGTGCTGTGGCATCAGCCTATTTCACAGCAACCTCAAACTCCTAGACTCAAGCAATGCTCCTGCCTCAACCTCTAAGGTATTGGGGACTACAGGCACCCACTGGGCTAATTTTTCTATTTGTAATAGAGACTGGGTCTCACTCTTGCTCAAGCTGATCTCAAACTCCTAAACTTAAGGGATGAGCCACCATGCCCAGCCCAGAGTATTCTTCTGATACAGGTTTTATACAAAATGAACAGCCAAAAGAGCAATAGGAGGTTAACTTTATGAGGATTAAGATGAAAATAAGGGTGATCTCTGAAGAAGGGATTGGGGGGAAAAAGTGCAAAAGCCTGGTCTATGAGCAATCTTATGCCAAGCTGTTTTAGGAATTAACACTATCAGAAACTAATTTACTTATCACTTCTACACTAATGTTTTCTCAAACTATAGGATAATTTCCTGTGTTAAATAAATGAATGTGTTGTACCAGAAAAGAGCAAGATAGCGGAGGGGTAAGAACACAGTCTGCAAAGCAAAGAAACCTGGACTCCCCAAGCACCAGCAAGAGAAAATTATGCAAAACATGTGGATTTTCACCAGAAGGCCTCTTGGATCTACACAGACTACTTAAAAATATGTTTAAACTGGGTTTCACAGTTTAAAATCTAGAGTTCCCCAACCGTATTTAAAGATTCAGCACTTTAGTCCTTAAAAGATTCTACAAGCCTGAAATTATAATTTCATCTAATTTTTTATTATTCTATAGTTTAAAAGGTCTCTCCAAAACACTGTCACATGTTATAATTGAGAAAAGTATCTAGCAAGAATCTAGCTCAGTCTAAGTGCTGAGAAACACACTCCCATGGGTATCCTGAGATAATGCACAAAATATCTTAGAAGACTAGAAGGAAGAAAGAAAATAGATTATTTTGCAGTGACAGTCCTTTTTTTGGGACAGAGTCTCACTACACTGTCCTCGGTAGAGTGTTGTGGCATCACAGCTCACAGCAACCTCAAACTCTTGGGCTTAAGCGATTCTCTTGCCTCAGCCTCTCAAGTAGCTGGGACTACAAGCACCCACCACAATGCCTGGCTCTTTTTGTTGTTGTAGTTGTAGTTGTCACTGTGGTTTAGGAGGCCCAGGCTGGGTTTGAACCCACCAACTCCCATGTATGTGGCCAACACCCTAACCGCTGACCCTAACCACTGAGTTATAGGTGCCAAGCCTGCAGTGATGTTCCTAAAAGGGTTTGTGAATATGTGGAAACTATTCACAGCTTATCTGTAACAGTAGCTTAGCAGTAGCATCCACAAAAAGAAGAATAGGGCCAGGCATGGTGGCTCACACAACACTTGTAATCGCAGCAATTTAGGAAGCTGAGACAGGCGGATACCAGGAGTTTAAGGCTGCAGGTGAACTATGATCACAGCACTGCGTTCCAGCCTGGCCAACAGAACAAGACTTTGTCTCAATAAAACAAAACAAAAGGAAAACACCGTTTCCTATTCTGTATCGGACTATGCATGATTACTGGCCTAAAGCATGCGTGGTCCAATGCTACCTCTTTCTCTCCCATCCAGTAAAAGCACATAGGGATGGAACTGAGTGAAAATGACATCATTACTGGGAAGACCTTGTATCCATACCACTTATTTTAAAATGTGTATCATTTACAACCTCAGTATGTCTACTATTGTTAATAATTCTTGTAACCTAGCTCATAAATAACAGGCCCATTAATGTGTCACCAGGCAGCAGTTGAGAACAGCTGGTCTGAAGGACTTGGAGGGGCAGCAGAGTGTAAAGGAAAAGGGTTACTGTGGTGCCGGCCAGCCTGGAATGGAATCCTAGCCAGGGTCTCTGTCACTTTCCGCAAACAACTCATTAAAACCTCAGTCTCCTCATCCATAAAATGTGGGAAATAATACCTTTAAAATTATTGTGAGAATTAGTATTTATAAATCACAGTTCACCCCTGAGTGTCAGTTATTTTCATAGCTTCATAGCATAAAGGTGATTTCCTAGGATTACTTCTGATAGTAATGCTAGCATCTTTGAAAGTCATTCAAAGACAAGCATTATTTCAAAATTAGCTCTCTGCACCAATGACACTGAAGTTTATAACAGAAAAATAAAAGGCACTTACAATATTTAATTTAGAATAAAACTAGTAGAAGTTACAGATTCTTGGTAAAGGTGTAGGGTATCTGAGAAGGCAAATGCTCCCGCCTCCTATCTTCATGATGTGCTGTCTTAGCAGCAAATATTTGCACTTCCATTCTAGAATTTTCAGTTCTTACCTCCTCACACTCAGCCAGCCACCTCTGCATATTTTTTGAAAAATAAAGAAGAAAGACAGTCTTACTGAAAATTTCAGGAATCTCTGGCCAAGAGGACATTAGGACATCTTAAAAACTCAAGTCTTAGGCAGAAAAGACCGTTATAAAGCACAATAAAGACAATGTGTAAATGGAAAAAAATACAAAGGGTTAGAACTTTATAGACACCAGAGTACCGTCCTGGCTGGACCATACCCCAAACGGATGTGGGTATCCATGAAGAGGGAATCTATGAATGTAGTTTCCTAAGACAGTCCTCTAAAACCACAAATGAAGCTGCAAGCTCTGTAGTACAACCACCTTCTGAAATGTCATAAATACTATTCACTATTTAAGTACTCATCATTTGGTACACTAGTTTAGAAATAAATAAGACATGTTGTTTTACATGCTTACATACAGCTGGCTAAAAAAAAAAGAAAAAGTTCATTTAATTTACATACCTTCCTTCTTTCTTTATTTTTTGCTTTGTTTTGTTTCCCAGGCAGGTCTCAACCCCCTGGACTCGGCTCCGTGCCTGTAGCTCAGCAGCCAGGGCGCCAGCCACATACACCGGAGCTGACAGGTTAGAGGCCTGCCAAACAACAATGACAACTACAACAAAAAAATACCCAGGCGCTGTGGTGGGCGCCTATAGTCCCAGCTACCTGGAGGCTGAGGCAAGAGAATCCTTGAGCCCAGGAGTTACAGGTTGCTGTGGGCTGTGATGTCACAGCACTCTACCAAGGGTGACATTGTGAAACTATCTCAAAAAAAAAAAAACCTGGACTCAGGCAATCCTCCCACCTCAGCCTCCCAAGTAGCGGGGACTTTAGATGTGTGCCACCAGGCCCAGCCACAGCATATCTGAAGAGGAAAAGAACAGGCTAATAAATTGTATAAACAAAAGAAATGTTATTAGCTTTCCACAAAACTGATACATAAACAGGCCCTGGATTGTGAACAAAACAGGTTCTGTAGGTTTGTTCTTTTCCCAAGTTCAATTTACATGTAAGCTGGAACAGGTACTTCTACCTATTATCCATAACAGCCTTTGTTTGTGAGTGTGAGTTGTACATAATTGAATGTTTGTAACTCAGAGACTGCCTATATATATAGCTCTCTGCACCAATGACACAGAAGTTTATAACAGAAAAATAAAAGGCACTTACAATATATATTTTTTTTGAGACAGAGCCTCAAGCTGTAGGCAGAATGCCGTGGCATCACAGCTCACAGCAACCTTCAATTCTTGGGCTCATGGGAGTCTCCTGCCTCTGCCTCCCAAGTAGCTGGGACTACAGGCACCTGCCACAATGCCTGGCTATTTTTGGTTACAGCTATCATTGTTGTGGCTGGTATCTTAGCCACTTGAGCCACAGGTGCCAAGCCTGTATCTTTTTTAAAAAAACTAACCACTTACGGGCAGTGTCTGTGGCTCAAAGGATTAGGGCACCGGCCCCATATGCCAGAGGTGGTGGGTTCAAACCCAGCCCCAGCCAAAAACTGCAAAAAAGAAAGAAAAAAAAAACTAACCACTTACCAACTCTCGCTTTTTCATCAATCTCAAGGTTCTCGTTTTTAAAGAAATTCTAGCTTCCATTCCAGAGTTTAAAAAGACCACACATAAACCAAATGTACTAACTTTTATTGTCCGTACCATAGAAAAAGTTATGTTTCTGTCCGTATCAATTAGTCAATTTATCTGAATCCCTCTTCTGAGCCAGCCACTATTTTTGTCACTGGGTGTACAATAATAAACAAGAAGAGACAAAAGTCCTGCTTTCTAACAGCCAACAATCTAATAATGGGAAAGACTGACTTTAGAAAGTAAACAAATTAGGCCAGGCTCCGTGGCTCATGCCTGTAAACCTACCACTCTGGGAGGCTGAGACATGCGGATTGATTGGTGATTGAGCTCAGAAGTTCCAGACTAGCCTGAGGAAGGGAGAACTGTCTCTAAAAATAGTCAGATGCTATGGTCAGCGCCTGTGGTCCCACCTACTTAGGATGCTGAGGCAGGAGGATCCCTTGAGCATTAGAATTTGAGGTTTTAGTGAGCTATGACAACACCACTGCACTAGAGCCTGGGTGACAGAGAGAAACAAGAGACCCTATCTCAAAATTTTTAAAAAGTGTCAGCCAGATATGGTTGCTCACATCTATAATCCCAGCACTTTGGGAGAGCCAGCTGGGGGGAATCACTGGAGGCCAAAAATTCAAGACCAGCCTGGGTAACATAGCGAGACTCTGCCTCTACAAAAAAATAGGGAAAAAAATTAGCAATTTGTGGTGCATGAGCCTCTAGTTACAGGGAGCTATTCAGGAGGTTATAGGAAGGTTGCTTGAGCCCAGGAGTTCAAGGCAAGAGCTAGCTATAATTAGGCGACAGAACAAAATCTAGCTTTTTTTTTTTTTTTTTTTTTAGATAGACTCTAACTTTGTTGCCCTTGGTACAGTGCCGTGGCGTCACAGCTCACAGCAACCTCCAACTCTTGGGCTTATGCAATTCTCTTGCCTCAGCCTCCCAAGTAGCTGGGACTACAGGCACCCACCACAACGCCCGTCTTTTTTTTTTTAGAGACAGAGTCTCACTTTGTTGCCCTCGGTACAGTGCCGTGACGTCACAGCTGACAGCAACCTCCAACTCCTGGGCTTAGGCGATTCTCCTGCCTCAGCCTTCCAAGAAGCTGGGACTACAGGCACCTGCCACAACACCCAGCTATTTTTTTGTTGCAGTTCAGCCAGGGCTGGGTTTGAACCCACCACCCTCAGTATATGGGGCTGGCACCCTATTCACTAAGCCACAGGCGACACCCTACACCTGTCTATTTTTTATTGCAGGTGTCACTGCTGTTTGATCTGGCTGGGCCAGGTTCAAACCTGCCACACTCAGTACATGGGGCCGGCGTCCTACCCACCGAGCCACAGGCACCTCCCCCTAGCTCTTAAAAAAAAAAAAGTTAGAAGTGGTATTTTTATGTAGTTAAACCTTCATATTTATATAACATCTTATCTTTTTTCTTTTTTGAGACAGAGCCTCAAGCTGTCCCCCTGGGTAGAGTGCTGTGGCATCACAGCTCACAGCAACCTCCAACTCCTGAGCTCAAGTGAGTCTCCTGCCTCCGCCTCCCAAGTAGCTGGGACTATAGGCACCTACCACAGCGCCTGGCTATTTTTTGGTTGCAGCCATCATTGTTGTTTGGCAGGCTCAGGCTGGATTCAACTGCCAGCTCAGGTATATGTGGCTGGCACCTTAGCTGCTTGAGCCACAGGTGCCAAGTCATAACATCTTATCTTTTAAATATTCATTGATAAAAACAAAAGTAACATCAAATATATACTCTTCTAATTTGATGAATAAAAGAGGGAATACATAAGACACATTATTAGTACCAGCCATAGAAGAGATAGGTTAGGTCATAAAGGGCTAACCAGTAGTACCTCCTTTACTATCTTTCCTATAAAGAAAAGTTAAAATTTAATCTTGTTTGACTGTCAGTTTACCCATTTGGGATTTGTATACCAATAAATTTTACAATCTGCACACCAGTAGATTATTCAATCTGTACAACTATAGGATACGTTATTAAGTAAACAGCAAATATAGGGGTCATGGGCATGAAAGGTTTATGTCAGACGGGCTTTCAATCCAGTTTTCTCACTTGTATGAACCGAAATAAAGTACTGAAACTCTCTAGGCTCAGTTTCCTCATCTGTAAAAGAGAAAAATGCTGGCTCAGCTCCTGTAGTTCAGTGGATAGGGCGCCAGCCACACACCAGGGCTGGCAGGTTAGAACCAGGCCCCAGCCTGCTAAACAACAATGACAACTACAACAAAAATATAGCCAGTTTTTGTGGTGGGCTACAGCTACTTGGGAGGCTGAGGCAAGAGAATTGCTTAAGCCCAAGAGTTTGAGGTTACTGGGAGCTATGACGCCACGGCACTCTACCCAGAGTGAAAAAGAGAGAGAGAGAGAGAGAGAGAGAATGCTATAAAGCACTTAGCACAGTACCTGGTATAGGCAAAGCAAGGTATAAGTGTTATTTTGTTATTAGTATCTTAGTGCAGAATAGTGGCTGTCCCACAACCTGGCACGCTGTAAGCATTTAACATTGAATAATCCAAAATGTAATAGCTAGTCGTGGCCTTTCTGAAAACAAAACTTAGGTCATCATAAAATAAACCTGTCAAGCATCTGGGCATGTGGCAAATGTTTCCTAAAGACACGGAACTGTCTGTACCCTCCAGTAAATTATAGGAGAAGAAATGTTTTCTTCCGTATGGAGCTTTATGAAAATCATGACTGACAATGCATTGTATTCTAGACATTTCCTTTTATTGCAGCAGCAATAAATACAAGCAAAAGGATATGCCCAGGACGTTTGAGAACAGTCTGTCTTAACACCTTAGCAAGAGACAGAACTTGCACTCCCTCGGCCTCCTTTCTCTTCCCCTGTCCCCTTTTCTTGCCCTGGTCTCTTAGTGTTTTCTCCATCTCCACATAGACAGTATGTCTCTCCCTCCTCCCCTCTCTAGTCTTCTCGTTCTCTGGTGTGTCCTGCATTAACAAAACAGAGCCTATGACTGAGCCCTGGGTCATCATAGGGAATTTAGCTACACTCACTATTGGGCCAATTTTACAATGAAGAGTTTTATTTCCAGTATACTGAAAATCAAGCAATCCTCGTGCCTCAGCCTACCGAGGAGCTGGGACTACATTAACCACACCTGGCTAATAGTTTCTATTTTTAGTAGAGATGCGATTTCAATCTTGCTCAGGCTGGTCTTGAACTCCTGACCTTAAGTGTGCCTCCTACCCTGTCCCACATTGTAGGTGGCAGTTTAGGATCACAGGTCAGAGAGCTACCGCACCGGGCTCAATCAAATTTTATATATATCTGAATTTAGGCCATCATATCTACTGCCTCTAAGTTCTTCTGGAAGCCACACCCAACACAACCAAAGCTAAAAATAGCTAGAGACACCAAGGAAGAGATCTAAACAAAGGTCTGTGGCAGAGATCGTGTCATGAGACTTCAATGGCTAACGGCTGATTCCAGGCTACCATGGAAACACTTTAAGGGCATCTGATCATCACAAATTGGGAGATTCAAATTAAACTTATATTCATTCACTTGTATTATGTATAAAGTACTCTGAAACAGAGAGGCACGATCTCCTTCCTCTTGCGGGGCTTGCATATTTCTGTTACTTAAATAAAGGCCTAATCATGTCCTTCATTTTTCCACTGCCCAAAAGATTCATTGATGTAAATCAAGCTATGTGTATTCCTAAAGCTAGATATTAAAGGAAATTAGAACCATAAAAGAAAATTTCAAAATGGTGTCCTTCATATTAACTAACTGCATAGTTTACCTTCATTTATACTGTCTTTCTTCTATATGCTAGAAAGAATTCAGGTGGGGGGGGTTGTTTGTTTCTTAGAGACAAGGTTTCACTCTGTCACCCAGGTCAGAGTGCAGTGGCATCATCACAGCTCACTGCAACCTTGAACTCTTGAGCTTGAGGGATCCTCCCACCTCAGCCTCTGGGGTAGCTGAGACTACAAGGTATGCACCATCACACCTGGTTAAAAGAAAACAGTTTTGTAATCTTTTCCTTATCTACACACAAGGGAAATTTAAGCATTTCAGCTTTAACACTTAAGGGACATTTTTGTTTGTGAACAAAATGCGTCCTGAAAACACACAGTGAGAAGCACAACAGCTAAGATGTGGTAGAGAAAGGACAGCAGGCCCAATGCGTCCTCATACATGTACACAGAAACACTCTTCATAATTTCCCCAAGTATTTCTAAGTCCTCCATTTTAAAAATACATTCTCATTTCTATATTTAATTATTTTCAGCTACTAAGAGATCTACTTATTTGAGATGGAAGAAGTCTTTTCCATTGTTGTGAAGTTGAGTTTTACTGGGAGGAGTGTCTAAAGACCATGTGAAGCCTTGATAACCTTTGCCGTAAGTCTTACTATTTAATTATTACTTCATCATATGGTATATGTCTTTAATTTGATTTCAGTGTCCTCCCACCAGCAGAGTGTTAGGTTTAGGAATATACGTATGCTAAGAAAAAGTCTGTAAAGCAAATGGTAGAATTTACGTTTAATAGAAGTCAATTAAGACCTTCCACAGGCAGGGTAAGATCTTGTTAAGAAAGAGGGGGCAGGCTCGGCACCTGTGGCTCAAGCGGCTAAGGCGCCAGCCACATACACCTAAGGTGGCGGGTTTGAATCCCCAGCCTGGGCCTGCCAAACAACAATAATGGCTGCAACCAAAAAATGGCCAGGCGTTGTGGTGGGCGCCTGTAGTCCCAGCTACTTGGGAGGCTGAGGCAGGAGACTCGCTTGAGCCCAGGAATTGGAGGTTGCT
>CAUYQS010044894.1:0-14747 GCA_963574585.1 Otolemur crassicaudatus
GCGCCTGTGGTCCCAGCTACTTGGGAGGCGGAGGCAGGAGACTCGCTTGAGCCCAGGAGTTGGAGGTTGCTGTGAGCTGTAATGCCACGGCACTCTACCCACGGGGACAGCTTGAGGCTCTGTCTCAAAAAAAAAAAAAATCAAATGAGGGAGGAGCCTGTGGCTCAGTGAGTAGGGCACCGGCCCCATATACCGAGGGTGACAGGTTCGAACCAGTCCTGGCCAAACTGCAACAAAAAATAGTCGAGTGTTATGGTGGGCGCCTGTAGTCCCAGCTACTTGGGAGGCTGAGGCAAGAGAATCGCCTAAGCCCAGGAGTTGGAGGTTGATAGGAGCTATGACACCACAGCACTCCCCCCCACAAAAAAAAAAAAGAAAAAAGAAAAAGAAAATCAAATGAGCTGGTAGGACAGACTGGCTGATTTTATCAGCTTTATCTCTTGGAACTCCCCCTTAGTTCCTTCTCTTGTGCTGAGGCCTCAGAGCAGTGGTTCTCAATCTTCCTAATGCTGCGACCCTTTAATACAGTTCCCCATGTTGTGGTGACCCTGAAACCATAAAATTATTTTCGTTGCTACCAACCAAATAATTATTTGCTACCAATGAAAATAATTTTACGGTTGGGGTCACCACAACATGAAGAGCTGTATTAAAGGGTCACAGCATTAGGAAGGTTGAAAACCACTGCCTTAGAGCCAGAACAAAAAAAGTGGGTCCCAAGCCCTGTCAAATAAATAAAAGAAATAATCAAGTAAATAAATAGTTTAAGATTTTGCTCTGCCATTTACTAACTCTGTGAGCTTGGGCAATTAACCTAACCTCTGTGAGCTCCAGGTATGGCATCTGATAATGTATATACGGGTAGGTCCTTTGCCCGTTGGTGTATAGGTTAAATTAGATAGAGGTAAAACATAGTATCTGGAACCTAATAGGTGCCCAGTAAGTATTCTCTCTTTCCTCCCTCATGCTGTCATGCTGTAAGTGCCAGTTCCTTGTTTTCCCACTGAGAAAATTAACTTTTGTGTTCTATCACTGCTGATACATTAATGAAAGAGAGTGGGAAGTGTGTGTGAGTTTTGCAAGATGGAAAGACTTTGTAAAAACTAGCATGTGAATAAACTAATGTTGTTTTTCCCCAATTTAGGGATTCTTTTTTTTTTTTTGCAGCTTTTGGCCGGGGCCGGGTTTGAACCAGCCACCTCTAGTATATGGGGCCGGTGCCCTACTCCTTTGAGCCATAGGCACCACCCCAATTTAGGGGTTCTTAGTAAAGATGGCCGGTTTCCTCATGTTGCTGCAGAACAGTTGATACTAGTTTGTTTTCCTGGGAAGATAAAACCCTGGGTTTTTTGTTTTGTTTTGTTTTGTTTTTTGTTAGTCTCACTATGTCACCCTTGGTAGAGTGCTGTGGCATCACAGCTCACAGCAATCTCAAACTCTTGGGCTTAAGCAATTCTCTTGCCTCAGCCTCCCAACTAGCTGGAACTACAGGTGCCTGCCACAACGCCCAGCTATTTTTTGGTTGTAGTTGTCATTGTTGTTTGGCAGGCCCAGGCCGGGATCAAACCTGCCGCCCTCAGTGTATGTGACCGGTGCCCTACCCACTGAGCTACAGGCACTGCCCAAAATGCTGGGTTATTGATTGATTGTGTGACTTTAGGTAAGTTATTATCTGTCTCTAAACTTCACTGGAGAAAGGATCACTACTCTCTTCACTTCAGGAAATGAGGAGGATTGGTTGAAGCTTGTGTAAATTCCAGGAGAAAAGTTAAGTACAGAATGGTCATCCCTGGCACTGAGAATACCAGAAGTGTTTGTACAATCAGGTCAAATGCCAGTGTTTAATTTATGTGATTACTAAAGACTCAGCTGACACAGAGTTGTGGTTTGACATGGTTCCTTTGTTCCAGATAATAAACATGTGTAATGTCAATTATACAAATGTGTTTTGCTCTAGTTGAAACAAGAAGGAGGCTGGTGATGAGGCCAGGACACTGTACCTCATTCTGTCTGACCAGGTGCTCTCTGACAACACGTTTTTCCTGTCTCTCTTTGTAACTGGTAATTAGGTTCTCAGCTGAGCTGTCAGGAATCTTGATAGGTTTCATAGGCAGTCACCATCTGACAATTTCCAACTTTGGGCTTTTCCCAACTGGCATGTTCCCTCCCAGGTAACCAAAGTTTCTCAATCTTGTGTTCCTCCTATCCTTCAAAGAGACTGATGTGAGAGGAATGCTAGCTTTCCCAATGCATCATCTAATTCCAAAGCAGACTGTTGGGACTCATGGTAGTGATGGGAAAAACCTCTCTATGTATGTATGTTCTGAGTATAAGGCTAATGTTATGGTTTGGTAATAGATAGGGGTGGGAGTAGTCATCAACAGTAGAAATGGCATGAGAGTATGAGAATTTAAAATAGCTTTTCAAAATAAAGAAGAAAAAATAGTGAAAATTAGAAAAGTTGCTTTTTCTTTTGTTTTTGTTTGTTTTTGAGACAGAGTCCCAAGCTGTCTCCCTGAGGAGAGAGAGCTGTGGCATCATAGCTCATAGCAACCTCCAACTCTTGGGCTTAAGCAATCCTCTTGCCTCAGTTTTTTCTCTTTTTAATAGAAACAGGGGTCTCACTTTTTGTTCAGGCTGGCCTCCAACTCAAGAGCTCAAACTATCTACCCACCTTGGCCTCCCAGAGTGCTAGGATTACAGGTGTGAGCCACTGTGCCCAGTGCTTTTTCTTTTGTTTTAAAATGCTCAGCCACATATATGCCCCCAAAATGGAAATCAGGGACTCAAACAGATATGTTTATACCCATGTTCATAATAATATTCACAATAGCCAAAAGGTGGAAACCCCAAGTGTTCATCCACAGGTGAAGAGATAAACAAAATGTGGTGTATACAGTAAGTTGTCAATGTTGCTGTATACAGTAAGTTGTCAATGTTGCCTATAGGTTCTTGCAAACTACAACTTTCAACAAAATGATACACATCAGATTTTCAAGCAATGGCATTCCATTCAACACAGTTTTGTTATAAGGCTGATGAGAAAGGCTGGGTGCGGTGGCTCATGCCTGTACTCTTAGCACTCTGGGAGCCCGAGCCCAGTGGATTGTTTGAGCTCACGAGTTCTAGACCAGCCTGAACAAGAGTGAGACCCCATCTCTAAAGCAAAGAAAAAAAATAACCAGGCATTGTGGCAGATGCCTCTAATCCCATCTATTCTTTTAATCACTTGGGGGGCTGAGACAAGAAAATGGCTTAAGCTCAAGAGTTTGAGGTTGCTGTGAGCTATGACACCACAGCACTCTACCAAGGGTAATAAAGCAAGACTCTGTCTCAAAATAAATAAATAAACAAATAAATAAATGAAATTCTGACACATGCTACAACATGGATAAAACTTGAAGAGATGGGCAGTGCCTATGGCTCAAAGGAGTAGGGCGTTGGCCCCATATACCAGAGGTAGCGGGTTCAAACCCAGCCCCGGCTAAAAACTAAAAAAAAAAAAAAAACACTTGAAGACATTATGCTAAGTAAACAAGAATTCCTGAATGGACAATGTTGTGTGATTCCAATCTAAAGGATTGGTATCTGAAGTGGCCAAATGCATAGAAATAGAAAGTAGATAGTGGTTACCTGAGCTGGGGGATGGAAGAAATGGGGAGTTATTGTTCAATGAGCACAGAGTTTCAGTTTTGGAAGGTGAAAAAAGTTCTGCAGATGGATGGTAGTGATGGTTGCACAACAATGTGAATATACTTAATGACACTAAACTATACACTTAAAAATGGCTAAAATAGTAAATTTTGGCGGGGTGCCCATAGCTCAGTGAGTTAGGCCCAGCCACACACACCAAAGCTGGCAGTTTTGAGCTCAGCCCAGCCCAGGCCAGCTAAATAACAATGACAACTGCAACCAAAAAATAGCCAGGTTGTGGTAGGTGCCTATAGTCCCAGCTACTTGAGAGGCTGAGACAAGAGAATCTCTTAAGCCCAAGAGTTTGAGATTGCTGTGAGCTGTGATGCCACAGCACTCTACTGAGGGAGACATAGTGAGACTCTGTCTCAAAAACAAACAACAACAAAAAAAAAAAAAAGAAATTTTTTTTTTAGAGACAAAGTCTCTCACTTTGTTGCCCTTGGTAGAGTGCTATGGAATCACAGCTCACAGCAATCTCCAGCTCTGAGGCTCAGGCGATTCTCCCACCTCAGCCTCCTGAGCAGCTGGGACCACAATGCCTAGCTATTTTTTGTTGCAGTTTGGCCAGGGCTGGGGTTGAACCTGTCACCCTTGGTATGGGGCCAGTGTCCTACTCACTGAGTCACAGGTGCCACTCATCAAAATAGGAAATTTTATGTTATATATATTTTACCACAATTTTTTGTTTTTCATTGTAGAGACAGAGTCTTACTTTATCACCCTTAGTAGAGTGCTGTGGTGTCACAGCTCACAGCAACCTCCAACTCTTGGGCATAGGCGATTCTCTTGCCTCAGCCTCCCGAGTATCTGGGACTACAGGTGCCTGTCACAACACCTGGCTATTTTTTTGTTGCAGTTCAGCTGGGGCCAGGTTTGAAGCTGCCACCCTCAGTATATGGGGCTGGTGCCCTACCCACTGAGCCATAGGCACTGCCCAATCACAATTTTTTTAGAAGCAGGGTCTTTCTCTGTCTCCCAAGCTAGTTCAAGGGATCCTCCAGCCTTAGTCTCCTGAGTAGCTGGAACTGCAGGTGTGGGCTACCATGCCCAGATAGGAGTTGAGATTTTTTTCTTAGAACTGTGGGTTGTATGTGATGGTGGGTGCCTACAGTCCCAGCCCTTGGGAGGCTGATACAGAAGGACTACTTGAGCCCAGAAGTTGGATCCCATCTTGGGCAACACAACAAAACCCCATCTCAAAAATAAAACAAAGTCAGGCACAAGCCACTGACTTGTTTGCACTGAATGCTGTAATCCTAGCATTCTGGGAGGCTGAGGTGGGTGGATTGCTGGAGCTCAGGAGTTTGAGACCAGCCTGAGAAAGAAAGAGCAAGACTCAATCTCTATTACAAATAGAAAAAATTAGGGCGGCACCTGTGGCTTAGTGAGTGGGGTGCTGGGCCCCATATACCGAGGGTGGAGGGTTTAAACCTGGCCCTGGCCAAACTGCAACAAGAAAATAGCCAGGCATTGTGGCGGGTGCCTGTAGTCCCAGCTACTCGGGAGGCTGAAGCAAGAGAATCAACTAAGCCCAGGAGTTGGAGGTTGCTGTGAGCTGTAGGACACCATGGCACTCTACCAAGGGCAATAAAGTAAGACTCTGTCTCTACAAAAACAAAAAATTAGGCAGTGTTGTGGTAGGTACCCAGTCCTAGCTGCTCAGGAAGCTGAGGGAGGAGAATGGCTTCAGCCTAGGAGTATGAATAAAAGTTTTAGGTTGTGGTAAGCTAGGCTAACACCATGGCACTCTAGCCTGGGCAACAGAGGGAGACTCTATCTTAAAAAAAAAGATACACACACATGCTAGAGTTATCTGAAATTGCTGTCACCTTGGCACCATGTGCCTGCCTAATAGACATTCTTAGGTTCTTGCACAGATGTTTCCAGAATTGTCTAAGGTTCCAAGAATGTCTGGAAGGCACCTGATTCCTAAACTGATATACATTACCAGAATTACACCTGGCCCTGTCATATAAAGCACGTGCTTTCTGTTGTGCTTCTCTGTGTCACTTCAATCTCACATGTATATATGGTAAAGTGAGTATACCCTGCCCATTTCTCAGAGTTATGGTAAAGATCAAAAGAGGACAGAGTGAGACTCTGTTTCAGAAAAAAAAAAAAAAATCAAATGAGGTCACAGATAGGAAAGTTTTACTGCATCTTTGTGATACCTGCTTCCTTGTACCTGACCACGGCAAATGCTAGTATTCTACTCTCTCTAGCATCCCCGCAAAAACCATATTATTTATCTTCCAGGAGTTCTTTTCTACTTGTAGTAAAAATCTGTTGTTTTGGTCTTCATAGAATTTCTCCCTCTTGTTCTGGCAAAATGTACCCTACAGTCTAGAGACAGAGTCTCACTTTATCGCCCTTGGTAGAGGGCCGTGGCATCACACAGCTCACAGCAACCTCCATCTCCTGGGTTTAAGCTATTCTCTTGCCTCAGCCTCCCAAGTAGCTGGACTACAGGTGCCCACCACAACGCCTGGCTATTTTTTTGTTGCAGTTTGGCCCGGGGCCAGGTTTAAATCGCCACCCTCGGTATATGGGGCCAACGTCCTACTCACCAAGCCATAGGTGCCGCCTGACCCTACATTCTTTTGGGAGAATTTTCTCTCCATCATTCTGTGTCATTTTTGTGGGTCAGTAGCTATGAGCCTCTTCCCACAGAGTGAGCACACAGTTACAGCTAGGGCAATCAAAATATTTCACCCCTTGGAGAAGCAACTGGCCCAAGGAAGGGCTTATGACCCAGGGTCCAAGTTGGGCTATTCAGAGATGTTCACTTTGATTTTATATACTGTTACGTGAGAGTGAGAAACTTCCCTTTGGGCTCAGTGCCTGTGGCTTTAGCGGCTAAAGTGCCAGCCACATACACCTGAACTGGCAGGTTCAAATCCAGCCTGGGTCTGCCAAACAACAATGATGGCTGCAATAAAAAAATAGCTGGGCATTGTGGCAGGCACCTGTAGCCCCAGCTACTTGGGAGGCGGAGGCAAGAGAATCGTTTGAACCCAGAAGTTGGAGTTTGCTGTGAGCTCTGATGCCACGGCACTCTACCCAGGGAGACAGCTTGAGGCTTGGTCTCAAAAAAGAAAAAAAAAAGTGGTGCCTGTGGCTCAAAGAGGTAGGGTGCTGGTCCCATCTGCTGGAGGTGGCAGGTTCAAACCCAGCCCTGGCCAAGAAAAAAAAAGAGAAATTTCCCTTTTCCTTTGGGGTCACTAAACTGAGATGATGTAAATCTGGACCTTCTGTGGCCATTCCTTCCACCACCTCCCATTCCCCAGCAAGGATCTCTGCTGCATGTAAATTGCAAGTTTTTCTCAGTATAATCTATGCAAAGTTTGTTTAAACCTCTTCAAGCATGCATATGGTTCATGAGCCCCACATTCTGATATGCTCATCCTCACAAAGTCTCAAATGCCCTCAGATATCTACAGTATTCAGCTTGGCACCTGTGGCTCAAGTGGCTAAGGCGCCAGTCACATACACCTAAGGTGGCGGGTTCGAATCCAGCCTGGGCCCGCCAAACAACAATGATGGCTGCAACTAAAAAAAATAGCCAGGCATTGTGGCGGGCACCTGTGGTCCCAGCTACTTGAGAGGCTGAGGCAGGAGACTCGCAGGAGCCCAGGAGTTGGAGGTTGCTATGAGCTGTGATGCCACAGCACTCTACCCAGGGGGACAGCTTGAGGCTCTGTCTCAAAAAATATATATATATATATCTACAGTATTCTAAGATTTCTGTGTTGAGGAGATTTATGAAGAGGAGAAATAAAGGATGAATCATGATAACCATTTACATGGTGCCATTTGATAACTAGATCAGATCTCTGTGCCCTGCTCAGGGGTTTTGGGGCAGCAGGTGAGAGAGAGCAGGGTATGTAAGAAAGGTCACATAGCAGCCAAGTTTAAGTGGTTGCATAAAACCTGAACTTTGAGACCTGGCTCCTGTCCCTAAAGAGTATAACACAACATAGCAGTAAATGAAACATTTGATTACAACTGATATTAGAAAGCTTCCAAATTGGTTCATGCCCACTCAGGGACACTGAAAAAGAAAATTAAAAAAAAGAAAAAAGAAAACTTCCTGTGTCTATATGTAGACACTGTCAGTGGCAACATTTGGTGTTGAGTGGCAGCAATGGGAAGGGGAAGCTCCTCAGTCTCCAGGTTTACCAGCTGTCATTGCCTCCCCAATATGTACATATAGAACCTTATAACAAAATCCAATTAGAGAAAAATATCCAGAGATTGGAAGCTGAGTGTATTGGAGAGACAGGAAAAGGGAAGACAGAAAGAGACAAGCACCTAGCAAAATTTTTAGTTCCCAGGGCATTAACTTTTCGGTTATAGCATCTAATAAATTTTTTTCCTCCTTAACCTGATTCAAATTGTCACTTTTTTTTTTTGTCTTGCTCTATTACCCTGGCTGGAGTCCAGTGTTGTGATTATAGCTCACTGCAGCCTTAAACTTCTGAGGTCAAGTGTTCCTCCTGTCTCAGCCTCTCAATCACTGGCATTACAGATTTGAGCCACTATGCCCAGTTCTTGAACTGTCACTTTGAACCAAAAGACTTCTTCCTAGTATAGTACTACCATCTAGTAAAGTGAAGTTCAAAGAGGAGGCCCAAATAAAATACCAGCTTATTTTATGTTTTGATTGCCAGCTGTTTATGTTTCATATCCCTTGTGGCACAACTCTGGAAAGAATTGGGGGAGTTTTTTTTAATCCTGGCAGATGACACCCAAAGAGAAGGGCGTGACAAAATCACCAATTGGTCCTGATGATACATTCTAAAAATCTCTCAGTCCACAAACATGCTGTCTAACACTTTTCACAGTCACAGACATCCCAGATAATCACAGTTATGATGCACTGACTATGGGATGCCTGCCAGAGGGTAGTGTCAGAGCAGTGGGATGAATATTTACCTCCTTATACATACGCAATAATAGCTAACACTTTAAAACTTTTTCCATGGGCTAGGCATACTGCTAGGCACTTTATAGCTTACTTAATTTTCACAAATGCCTGAAGGGGGTAATTTTTGTTTTTGAGAGCCAAAATTTCCTAGTTCTTTATTTTCTTATTTGAAAACCTCTTGAAGCCCTAGAATTATTGTTTGGATTTTTGTTTGCTTTTTTTTGAGACAGAGTCTCACTCAGTCGCCCTGGTATTGAGTGCTATGGTATTATTGCTCACAGCAACCTCAAACTCTTGGGCTCAATTGATTCTCTTGTCTCAGCCTCCTGAATAGCTGGGACTTACGGCACCTGCCACATGCCAGCTATTTTTAGAGATGGAATCTTACTCTGGCTCAAGCTGGTCTCGAACTGGTGAGCTCAAGCAATCCACCCGCTTTGGCCTCCCACAGTGCTATGATTACCTGTGTGAGCTACTCTGCTAGCCCTATTGCTTGAATTTAAATAGGTACTAAGCTTTATTCCTAAGTTCATTTATTTAGTTTATTAAAGAATGTGACTGAGGCCAGGCTCAGTGGCACACGGCTGTAATCCTAGCACTCTGAGAGGCCAAGGTGGGTGGTCTCACAGGTTTGAGACCAGCCTGAGCAAGATCAAGACCCTGTCTCTAGGCTCGGCACCTGTGGCTCAAGTGGTTAAGGCGCCAGCCACATACATCTAAGGTGGCGGGTTCGAATCCCCAGCCCGGGCTGCCAAAAAACAATGACAGCTGCAACCAAAAAATAGCCAGGTGTTGTGGTGGGCGCCTGTGGTCCCAGCTACTTGGGAGGCAGAGGCAGGAGACTTGCTTGAGCCCAGGAGCTGAAGGTTGCTGTGAGCTGTGATGCTACGGCACTCTACCCAGGGGGATAGCTTGAGGATCTGTCTCAAAAAAAAAAAAAAAAAAAGACCCTGTCTCTAAAAAGAGCTGGGCATTGCGGTGGGCACCTGTAGTCCCAGCTACTCAGGAGGCTGAGGCAAGAGAATCCCTTGAACCTGAGAGTTTGAGGTTGCTGTGAGCTATGATCCTATCACACTCTACTGAGGGTGACAAAGTGAGACTCTGTCTTAAAAAAAAAACCAAAAATGGGCAGCACCTGTGCTCAGTGAGTAGGGTGCTGGTCCCATATACCGAAGGTGGCGGGTTCCAACACGGCCCCAGCCAAACTGCAACAAAAAATAGCTGGGCATTGTGGCGGGTGCCTGTAGTCCCAGCTGCTGTGGAGGCTGAGGCAAGAGAATCACCTAAGCCCAGGAGTTGGAGGTTGCTGTGAGCTGTGATGCCATAGCAGTCTACTGAGGGTGATAAAGTGAGACTCTGTCACTAAAAAAGAAAAAGGAAAAAAAAAAAAACCCAAGCACTTGGCTGGGTGTGGTGGTTCACACCTGTAATCCTAGCACTCTGAGAGGCAAGGTGTTAGGATCATTTGAGCTCAGGAGTTTCTTTTTTTTTTTGAGACAGAGCCTCAAGCTGTCCCCCTGGGTAGAGTGCCGTGGCGTTACAGTTCACAGCAACCTCCAACTCCTGGGCTCAAGCGAGTCTCCTGCCTCAGCCTCCCAAGTAGCTGGGACCACAGGCGCCCGCCACAACGCCCGGCTATTTTTTGGTTGCAGCCGTCATTGTTGTTTTGGCAGGTCCGGGCTGGGGATTCGAACCTGACACCTTAGGTGTACGTGGTTGGCGCCTTAGCCTGTTGAGCTATAGGCGCCGAGCCAAGCTCAGGAGTTTCAAACCAGCATGAATGACACCATACCTCTACCAAAATAGACAAATTTGCTAGGCATCTTGGCCAGTGCCTGTTGTCCTAGCTACTTGGGAGGCTGAGGCAGGAGAATTATTCCAGTCCAGGAGTTTGAAGTTGCTGTGAGCAAGACTGATGCCATAGGACTCTAGCCTGGGCAACAAAGTAAGACTCTGTCTCAAAAAAAAAGAAAAAAAGGCTCGGTGCCTGTAGCTCAACCGGCTAAGGCGCCAGCCACATACACCTAAGGTGGTGGGTTCAAATCCAGCCTGGACCCGCCAAACGACGGTGATGGCTGCAACCAAAAAATAGCTGGGTATTGTGGTGGGCACCCATGGCCCCAGCTACTTGGGAGGCTGAGGCAGGAGACTCGCTTGCTGTGAGCTGTGATGCCATGGCACTCTACCCAGGGGGATAGCTTGAGGCTCTGTCTACAAAAAAAAAAAAACTTTTGGGCGGTGCCTGTGGCTCAAAGGTAGGGCACGGCCCCATATGCCAGAGGTGGCGGGTTCAAACCTAGCCCTGGCCAAAAACTGCAGAAACAAAACAAAACTTTAATGATTAATGATTCACTTGTTATACTATTCTTCTCTAATCACATGACCATTCAGCAAATTGTAGTTAATGTAACAACTGATAGTTTCATTGAAGTTCTAGTATTCTTCATTAATTTAATTATGATGGGTATTTTTTTATTGAGACAGAGTCTCACTATGTTGCCCTCAGTAGAGTGCTATGGCATCATAGCTCACAGCAACCTCAAACTCTTGAGCTCAAGCAATTCTCTTGCCTTTGTTGCAGTTGTTGTTGTTTAGCAGGCCCAGGACCAGTTTGAATTTGTCTGTCTCAGGGTACATGGCCAGCACCCTAACCACTGAGCAATAATGGCTATTTCTTGAAACTATAGAAGGCCTATAATTCTAGCACTCTGGGAGGCCAAAGCAGGAAGATCCCTTGAGTTCAGGAGTTTGAGACCAGCCTGAACAGGAGTGAGACTCAGTGAGCTGGGCTGATGTCAACACTCTGTCTCAAAAAAAAAAAAAAGAGAGAAGGGGGCAGTGCCTGTGGCTCAAAGGAGTAGGGTGCTGGCCCCATATGCCAGAGGTGGTGGGTTCAAACCCACCCCCAGCCAAAAAAACTGCAAAAAAAAAAAAAAGAGAGAGAAGATGCAGAAATAGTAATAAGGAATAATTAAAGGGTGAAGGCATAATGATTCTGACCAAGATCAAAGTTCAGAATAAAGAAAGAATTCTTTTTTTTTTCTCTCGGGAGATTATCTTTATTCCAGAAATATTAAAATGTGAAGGGGACTAAATATGTGTTTTAAATTTATTTATTTATTATTTCAGAATATTAAGGGGTTACACATGTTTTTGTTACACGTATACTTTGTGTCCTTTTTTACTTAATTATTTTTTGAGACACAGTCTTACTCTGTTGCCCTGGGTAGAGTGCTGTGGCGTCATCATAGCTTACAGCAACCTCAAACTTGTGGGCTCAAGAGATCTTCTTGGCTCGGCGCCTGCGGATCAAGCAGCTAAAGTGCCAGCCACATACACCTGAGCTGGTGGGTTCAAATCCAGCCTGGGCATGCCAAACAACAATGATGGCTGCAACCAAAAAAAAAAAATAGCCGGGCATTGTGATGGATGCCTGTAGTCCCAGCTACTTGGGAGGCGGAGGCAGGAGACTCGCTTGAGCACAGGAGTTGGAGGTTGCTGTGAGCTGTGATGCCACAGCACTCTACCCAGGGTGACAGCTTGAGGCTCTGTCTCAAAAAAAAGAGATCTTCTTACCTCAGTTTTTCTATTTTTTGTAGAGAAGAGGTCTCACTCTTGCTCAGGCTGGTCTCGAACTCCTGAGCTCAAGCGAACCACCCGCCTTTGCCTCCCAGAGTGCTAGGATTACAGGTGTGAGCCACCTTGCCTAGGTGGTCTTAAGTCAAGGTATTTGGCGTGCCTGTCACCATAATAGTGATCACTTTACCTAATAGGTAAGTTTTAATCCCTTGATGCTCCCCTCCCTCCCTCTTTTTTGGTTTCCAATGGCCTTTACATCTCTTTGTGTCTGGGTGTGCCCATTGTTTAGCTCCCACTTATTAGTGAGAATGTATGGTGAATAGGGAATGTTAACCAATGTTAACGGTGAAGTATCACAGATGAAGAAAGGTACTCTTCCTAACTTGGTTATGAAAATGACACAATGTCAGGTAGTCACTGACATTAGTAGTGATGAAGGTGAAACTGCAAAGTCAGTGCTTTTAACTACTGTCGAACTACCTTTCCATCCACTGCTTGATTTGTTCAGGGCTGGATTTCTTTTAGACTCTGGAGTGACTGCTTTAATTTATTAATGGCTTGCTGCAGGTGCTTATCTGATAGCTACTTGATACTGGAAGGTTTCTAGGTCAGGACTTGACTTTCTTTCCTCTGTTTTTTTTTTTTTTTTTTTGAGGCAGCATCTCACTCTGTCACCCTGGTGGGTAGGATGCCATGGAATCATCACAGCTCATGGTAACCTCAAATTCTTGGGCTCAAGTGATCCTCTTGCCTCAGCCTCCCAAGTAGCTGGAACTACGGGTGCCTGCCACAATGCCTGGCTAATTTTTCTATATTTAGTAGAGATGGGGTCTTGCTCTTGTTTAGGCTGGTCTTGAACTCCTGAGCTCCAGTGATCCTCCTGCCTCAACCTTCCAGAGTGCTAGGATTACAGGCATGAGCCACCATACCTGGCATTGGTCATGACTTTCTTGGACTAAATAGTATTCTACCAACCTGCAGGTACCTAGGCCCAGCATTTATCTATTTCTTATGGGTTAAAATTTGCTGCCTCCATATACAGGGACTTTAAAAACTACTGACTTTGCCTGTAATCCTAGCACTCTGGGAGGCCGAGGCAGACAGATTGGCTGAACTCAGGAGTTCAAGACCAGCCTGAGCAAGAGCAAGACCCTGTCTCTAAAAATAGCCAGGCGTTCTGGCAGGTGCCTATAGTTCCAGCTATTTGGGGGGCTGAGGCAAGAGAATAGCTTGAGCCCAAGAGTTTGAGGTTGCTGTGAGCTATGATACCACAGCACTCTTCTAAGGGCAACAAAGTAAGACTGTTTCAAAAAAAAAAAAAAAAAAAGAGGCTGAGGCAGGTGGATTGCCTGAGCTTACAGGTTGGGGACCAGCCTGAACAAGTGCGAGACCCAGTCTCTACAAAAATAGCCGGGTGTTGTGGTGGGCACCTGTAGTCTCAGCTACTTGGGAGGATGAGACAAGAGAATCTCTACAACCCAAGAGTCTGAGGTTGCTGTGAGCTATGATGCCATGGCACTCTACTGAGGGTGACAAGGTGAGACTCTGTCTCAAAAAAACAAAACAAAACAAAACAAACTACTGGCTTTTAAAAAGGTGTTCGCAAAATGCATCCCACTATATGGGAATATAGAGCTCAAGAAGCAACTCTATACATGATCAATGTCATTTTCCAGCCTCTGAAACTATGCTAATATCAGGAATTCTGTAGACATGTCTGAGAGAGATATGACAGCCGGACTGCAACTTGGTTTAGTTGGTTGGTCCTGGCATCTAAAGACAAAATCTACAGATGTACTGCTAACATCCCAGGATAAACTGAATGGGCTTCCTGTAATGTATCTATTTGTCTATTCATTTATTTGATGACTATCATTCCATGGAGTGCCTCTCCCCTAGTTTCTAAACTGGAAATTCTAAGACACATTCTTCTCAATAACTTCTCTCTCACACACTCAGCTTTATTGGTTTTTGCCTTCTACTGTGAACAAATAGAGATTTTCACAAGTAATAACAATGAGAGTGCTAAAGTTTACACACTAGCTAATGCTGGGTAGAGATACCACCATGTGCAATGAATTTCCCCTTAAATTTTTGTAGTTGAATACCCAAAGAATTTTTTTTCTGTTTCTAAATATTCACACACACACACACTCTTCAGAATTCAAGTTATCTGCATGTGTTATTTGAATCATTCCTGTAATTATACATTTTTGAGCTAAAAGAGACTCTAGAGATCATTTTAGTCTATTGTAATTAAACAGAAAACTAAGGCCCTGGGCTGAGGGCACACCTGTAATCCCAGCACTCTGGGAGGCTGAGGCAGGTGGATTACTTGAGCTCAGGAGTTTAAAACCAGCCTGGGCAAGAGTGAGACCCCGGCTCTACTAAAAATAGAAAAAGTAGGCTCGGCTCCTATAGCTCAACCGGCTAAGGCGCCAGCCATGTACACCTAAGGTGGCGGGTTTGAATCCCCAGCCCGGACCCGCCAAACAACAATGACGGCTGCAACCAAAAAATAGCCGGGCGTTGTGGCGGGCGCCTG